>JAGDQP010022574.1:4121-30235 GCA_022664845.1 Lepisma saccharinum
AAAACTCACATGTGTGATGGTGGTAAAAAGAGATCAATGAGCAGGTGAACGAACAAACAGTTATTATCTAAAATTGATCAATCGATTTCTTATAATAAAGCTTCGCTGAAAAATGGAAATTTCTAAAGTTTTCTTCTTCTTTCTTATTGCCTTTGCGGAAGTGTTGTTATGGAATTTTAATTCTTCATGTACATTGCTTATTTCGTTGTTAAATGAAAACTTGTTGAAATATCCGGTGGTTTCTTGTTTAAACAATGGTCATGGTTGATGGTTAGTACTACTACAAAATATATTTGCGGCGAGCTAGGGGATTCTCCGTCTCTGTTGTACGGTTTGCCTACATCTGACACGGTGAAAAGCGCATGGGCGACCCGAGAGTGACCGAATTCTTCCGAAATCCCTCGAGTCTGCAACGACCAGCTCTCGATCAAGGTGACAGTTGGCACTGCGCCAGACGTGGGTTACGGTCTCCAGTTCGAGTCTCGATCGAACTGACTTTCATCTTCGTGGCGCCATGTTCAGTTTGGGTGGGCGACAAAAGGAATGCTGTCCACCCGATTAGCGGTTTGTTTTTTTGTAGTAACTGTGATTGTCTCCGTGACAAGAGTGCTTTAATTATGTTTGGATCTTCCTTGTATTTAGCTACTGTGATGAGTGATTCGTGTGTGGGGACATGTGCACGTTTTAACCTGTGGGAGGAAGTTATTGTTGTGCTTTTGCCCTCTCTGCTTGTGTGCGACTGTTAATGTCGAGGGGGAGGGGCTTCCGTTTTACGACAGACATACAGGTGGACATGGATGTCACACACAGTCATCCGTTCTTTTATTCTGACGCCCATTGATCGTACTTACTCGGCTTTTGGAGCATAATTTTTTATTATGCAAATTATGCACGATTTTGTGTTGTGTGTGGTATGGTTACCTGTATTATATAGATTTCGAGACATTTCTTTGTGACTGGCATTGATAACATTTAAAATTTATTCGTCGAGGAGAGCAGATTTCCACACTGTCCCGATGATGGGCTACATTATGGGCTGTGCCTGCTTCTCGAAAGGTAAGACATTTTTGAAAAAGTTAAATATTTTCGTATCAATGATAAACTGTCATCTGTAGAGAGATACAACTTCTTTGTGCATCGGTAGTACCTCCAGGACTCAAATGTCATTATTATTATTGTGATTATTATTAATTTCTCCTGAATATATCTGGTTTAGGGTCGTATGCCTTTTGTGAAAGTGAAACTGTATACAAGCTCAGTTCGGTAGGAAAGTACTCAGTCGAATGCACATGAATAGATACAAATATTAATACTGGTAAATTCGAAATTTATTTGTCGTTTGTGTACCCGAACAAATAATATGGCTGTACGTAATTTAGTCAAATAATTAATTTAGAAATTAAGTTTCCTTAGCTTATTGTCAATCTTAAAACGGTTGAACACGTGAGTTTCTTAGGAGGAAGGCAAAATTTTGTATTAAGTTATGATTTAATGGTTGGATATAAACTCTTTTATGTAACGTTAAAATCTGATAAATTCATCATCATGCTAAACTTTCTGGCTCGTAAACCGAGAATCAGTATATCAATTAGATAATCACAACGATTAAATCCCACGAAGAAGTTGATTTTTGTTGCTGAAGCCATTTAAATGAGATATACTTCGGACATATTTTATATTAAGGACTAAGCGTATGCATGTAACAGTGATTCAATACGCCCCATAAAGTATTTCCGTATGCTGTGTGAGTAACTGTCGCTGTCGGATTGTAGTAATTTGCAGTGTGTCTGTGTTGACGTAGGTCAGTTAAAAAGACACGGTAATGAATAAGTATTGATTTATTTTCTGTGAGGTCTGTAGTCGTAGGACGTGGATTAATTAATGTTTAATTAGTTTTAATTAATTTAATTAAAAGCAGAACATATTAAACTCAGGATTTTTTCTTAAACATCAATATTCCAGTGAATTGTGTGTGTTTATGAAAATGTACGGCACACCGTGGTATAACAGTACTGAAATGTCATCGTAAAATACCTTAAGCGAATACAAATGTAAATTTTCTTCAGTTTAGACGCTACCGCATTCCTTCTTTCCTCAATAAAGTCGAAAATATAAAATTAAACCTACAGTTCCAAATTTGCCAGAAAAAAGGTAAGATTGCTAAATGTTAAACTTCTATCTAGATTTTCGCCTTAGTACAATTTTCAGCCCTGTAATATAATACAGTATTTTCCAGCAGTAATCCGAAACAATGAATGTTAAGTTTTTCTTCGGTAGGTAGTTGTGAACCATGACCATTGTCATTGTCAATATTATGATCTTAGTACTGCTTTCCTGAACATTAATTTTAAAATGGTTTGTCTGCAACTTTTGATTCACGAATCCACTAAGCGTCTATCCGTAATCATCATCATAATCATACTCAGCCATTTTCTATCTACTGCTGGGTGAAGCCTTCCCCTTTTCTTTCCACATATCACGGTCTACTGCTATCCTCATTCATGTAGCTCCTGAAAAACGCTTGATTTCATCTACCCATCTTGCATTTAGACGTCGTCTCGGTCGTTTCTTTTCTCTGGGAATCTAGTGTAGTATATTCGTCGCTCATCTCCACTTCATCTTCTTTGCAGACTTTATTATATCTTCTTCCTTTGTTTGTGCGCGAATCAATTGTCTTCCTGTCCCTCCTAGTTATTCCTAGCACGCATCTCTCCATTGCTCTTTGTGTGACTCTTAATCTTTGAGTCGTTTGCGTATTCAGTGTTCAGGTTTCACAGCCGTACATCATCACAGGTAAGACACATTGATTATAAACTTTACGCTGGAGACACATTGGTAGTTTGCTTTTGAAAATAAAGTTTTCCAAACGAACTCCACGCCATTTTACATCTATTTATTTCATCAGTCAACTTGGCATTCGAAGTTTTGAGCTGGCCCAGGTAAACATACTCATCACTGCCTATTGTCTCTCCGCCAATCTTTATTTCCTTCTTTGCAGCATGTTGATTGTACTTTAGTTTTGTTTTTCTTAAATTCATTTTAAGAAAGCATATTTTCGAACTCTCATTACAGAGCTCTTCCATTCTGGTTTGTAGTTCTTCTACTCTTGAAGCAAACAGAATTGGAAGGAGAATTGTACTGAGTTTTGTTACATCCAGTATTGCAGGGAGAATTTTAAGAAACAACTTCAATGAAGTACCAATATGCAATATGGTCGCTTGTCAACAATATCCAGCGCACATAGTCCAGACGGTAACTTCGTGGATTTCGGATCGGCAATTTGTCGACACATGAGTTTGAGCCCCGCACCAGACTTTTCTGACAGGTTTTGCAGTTTCCCTCAGTCTCACCAGCCGAATGTCAGGAGAGTAGTACCTTAAAGTCTGTGCCCGATGCCTAACCCTATCCTGGCCTGAGCCTAAGACGCCTAAAGACCACAAATGAGTTCAGTATAATATATCTGACTTAAGTTAACCATACCTACCATTGTATCTTAGTCCATGTTTTTCTCTGGTTGCTGTTTTTGTCTTAATAATATCGAAAGGATGGAATTAGTCCGTTCAGTTTGTATTTGTGGCAACATCTTCATTAAACTATTTTATTTGAAAGGCGTTAACTTAGGATACAGTCAGTACCCGCAGGTAAAATAATATCTTGATTTTCTTTTTTCTTGATACAGTCATGCCTAATGATATTAAATGCGAATTTTCGTATTTTGAGCATAAACTTATCGAAAATTATTTGTCGAGGAAAAAAAGCGAAATGCGCTACAGCAGATATATTTTTGTGGTCACAAATAATTATAATTGTTACCTATCGGTTTACCCTTAATTGGACTTAAGAAATGCATGGGTCATTTTGACCCTTGCAAATATTGTGGGTGTGAAAATCATTGTAAGGCTGAGTTTTATAAACAAGCAATATGTATAATTTATAAAAAAATTGTGTAGGCCAAATGCAACTTCATGATTATTAACTAACAAAATTTGAAAGAAAGAAATTTTCTATATATTGTTATTGATTTTTGCATAGGCCTAGCTATATAGGTACAATAACATGCAAAACATTAGTTTCTGATACATAACAAGGTAAACTTGCAGTATACGGATAATTCTTTAGTCCAGTTTGCTAAATTCTTCTTCTTTTTTTTTTTCAATGTAAAAAAATTGCGTTTTCTTTCTTGGATATAAAATGGATGTAGTAATACATCCTTGTGAATATGTTGCTGATAATAGAAATCAGACATTCAGGGCATAAGAATTTCTGAATCATATAACATAGACCAGCGTTTCGCAAACTGTGGTCCGCGGACCACAGGTGGTCCTCCAGGCCTACCCTCGGTCAGGCACACGGTGGTCAGTTGAACCTACCAATTAATAAAACTGATCTGCACACGAAAATAGTTTGCGGAACACTGTCATAGACAATTAAAGGAACAAGTTTTATTCTACTTCAGCGATACTAATTTTATCTTCTTTCAAGGGTCGTGAATATTGGTGGAATTGTAAGTAGTGAATAGAAAAAAATAGTTACGTTCAAAGAACACCTGGGTTAAATTGACCCATTCACGCCTGCAGCGCAGAAACAATAAACGGATTCAACTCTCTTAAGTTCTCAGCAACTGAAGGCAGACTAACCAGCTAATAGAGAACTAAGAAGCTTTTAGGCAGTATTGCTAACTTTTTTTATGCTGTCAACAAACTTATTTTCGATATGGGTCAATTTCGCCCATGTGTTCCAGTTAGGGGTTAAAATATAGGCTAGAAATATTTAGTTCCGATGCTTAAATTATGCATTGAATATCTTCCTTCGGTTCATCAGCAGTATTTTGCGATGTTGAGCCTTAAACTTCATATACCTAATTTTCTTTTTATGGACTCAAAAGTTCTGAAATTGCAGTAATATTTAATATTGTCAAGACATGTTCTTGCGGGTGACATTCGTGTACTGTTTGTGGTGTAGAAAGTGCATATGAGTCTATTAAAATCCTACCAACAAAAATGTTTGTTTCTTGATTATCTTATACTACTTGAAAAACTCACTCTTGTTCGGAATCAAGTGATTCCAAACAAACTTTATTAGATCTAATTTTCTTTCCACAAGCCTTCTATATTGTATGGTAATGGTTGAAAAACACCCAGGGTAAAATGTCATTGCCGTTACTTTATCAGTTCCCAGTTACGGCAGCAAGCAACATTTTTCTGGATATTTTTCAACGATATATTAGACCTGTAAAACAAGCTGTGGTTTATCAGTATTATGCTGTATTTCTAACGCCGTGGCCGGGGCAACTGAAGCGATAGTACCTTGCTCATATGCAACCCAAATAGCATAATTATCATGTGGGTTGCATAAGTACACGTTAGGTAAAATTGATTGGATTTGGGTGGTAAGAATCACAATCATAAGACGTGACGTGGTCGTTTCTCTAATCATGTTAAACGGAGCTGCCGTGGATCAGTGGTAGAGCGTTGAGATCGGGATTTCCTGGGATCGATCCTGACTGAGATTTTCCAAGTTTTTTCCTCAGATATACCAGTCAGATGTTAGGATGGTACCTACGAAAATAGACCCTGGCCGTCTATCTTTCAGCAACCTCTCCTCCACCTTATCCCGACCTGAGCCTGAGATGCCTAAAGGCTTAAAATAAATTCAGATTCTATTGATATTGAGTAGCTTGCCAGTTTTGGTGCTGATTGGTCTAACAGTGTGTATTTTTTGTGCCGGACAGGCATACAGCCACACAGAGCAAGATTATTTAAGTGAACTTAACTTCCATGGCAAGAAATGATGTAACCCAGCGTTCCGTAAACTGTGGTCCGCGGACCACAGATGGTCCTCCAGGCGTGCCCTTGGGCAGACGCAGGGTGGGCCGTTGAACCAACGAACTAATAAAACTGGTCCGCGGTTGAAAATAGTTTGCGGGACGCTGATGTAACCTATCATTGTGGCATTTGGCACTTGACAAATGGGATCGAGCAACCGTAGCTCAATTGGATGGTCCTAGAATCGCCCCAACGCCCAGCCTTGAATTCCCCTCAGTCATACCAGGTTAATCCCGGGATGGTGCCTTCAGAACTAGGTCCTGGACGACTAGGCACTTCATCATCCAGTGCTCGAAGTGAGGGAGCATGAGGGGACACACCGTGCCCTTACCTTTTTTATTTTTTAATTGGCGTACCCGTACCTTTTTATTAATGGGGGCTTATTGTCTATACATTTAATAGACAGTGCAAGCGTATCCGTACCGTTTCTAGACCACTTTGCAACCGTTCCCTTACCTTTTCTAACCCACTTCGTTCACTGCCATCATCCCAATTTGAGCCAAAGACATATGTACATTGAGTTCAATTCAATTACAGATGGGAATGAAAACTCCTAACAGGAGGTGAACAAGGTTTGGATTCACTTAATCTTCTTAATTCCCATTCGTAAGCAGAAAACTAAGCTCTTGCAAGTAGTTTTTGTATTGTGATGATAGATGTTCTGCCAGGAGGTGTTTAGCCATTACCTTCCATCGGATGAAGCTGACGTCCTAGATACGGAAACCTACAGCTCAAGAAATGTAAATAGTTATGACAAGACTCTGATTTTATTGACGTCATATTTTTATCCTGGTATGTTTTGGCATTACTTCATATTTCTTTATTTTGTGAACACGATGATATCCGTTGGTTACACATATTTTACCACAGTTTAATATTAGGTCACATTTTGCCCAAAACATGATGTAAAATCATATCCTGGTAATTTTTTTGAGAAGAGTTGAATCTTTTGCTTCGACGTCGTGCTGGCATTTGCTTCGAAGGTACTCTCTCGTAGTCAGGTGAAATCCCGGAAGAAATCAGACGTTTTCGGAACTGATATTCCCTCTTCCTGAGGGATGCTTTATTCCTCAAATATTAATAGACAGAATATTAAACAAAATAAGTTATCAACACACTTTACTGCAAAGCGATACGTTTGAACAAAATTAAGATTATAAGATAATATTTAGTAATATTTTAGGTCATATTTTGGTAAATTTTCATTGGCTAATATATCATTTGGAGTCGTAAGTTAAAAGCATGTAAGCGTGCAACTTGATTTCCTGTTAGAAAACTGGGCAGTAGATAGCAAAGTTACTCAACGTTCATGTGAAAATTATGCAGACAAGTATTGTCTTGAGTGGTGACCTTGCACCGTAACCTTCATTGGTAAACCCAGTAATAATATGTTGGTTGGTGTTACACAAACATGTTAAACTATATTTCTTAATCAAGTTTCAAGTTTAGGTTTCTTAAATATGATATAAAACTGACTGAATATCATTTCTGCGTGAAAGTTCACTCGTATTTAGTACTTACTCCCCCTTTGATTATTAACGTAAGTAAAAGAATTGCTTCTTTAATACTGGAAATAACTCAGAAGATGAGAAGTGAAATTTGCCCTCATTGGTGACTGGTGCGTAGTTATGTTTTCCTTCGTTTTCTTTTATTATTTCCTGACAACAAACATGTCCAAATGTAGGTCACGTATTTCTTGTTTTAATTTCTGTAAGTAATCCTTTTACTGACCATAGGTAATGCTGTAAAAATGTATTATTTTATTGTTTCCAAGAGAAATACCTTGTATGTTTTCATCTGTATCGTAATCCTTCTTTTTTTATGTAACGATGATGGAATGAACACGCAACATGATGCTGTGGAGAAATTGAAGATGTTTTTGCACGGAAATATAATGTTATATGTTTTCCTTCCTTCGTGTGGCACGCTTCAAAACGATCTTGTTTCATCTGCCGCCTCTCATGTAATTCCAACACAATGACAGAATTATGTTCAGTTTTTAATCATGTATTTTCTTTCTTTCTTTTTTAAAGTCTTGTCTTCATTTACCCCCTTTATTGTCGATTGTGTTAGATGGAGATAAACAAGAAAAAGTAATTTTCATAGCTTGTGCCCTGTCTGCCACTCTAATACTGCGTATCGTTAGCGTTGAGTTGGTTGCAGTCAGTCGTAAATTTGTCTCCAAATCCTTTATATACATGCATACTGTTCCAGATGTGTATGGATAAAACCCTGAATTTTAAAATTTTACATGAATATTTGTTCGGTAAAGAATAGGTTTACGATATAATCGGAAGCATCGCAAATTGGTTCGTTTATTAATGTTTCGCTTCAGATATGACATTTTGGATTTCAAGATTAAAGTTTCATCCAAGTGACTTATTCTAGTAGTAGTAGTAGTTGTTGTTGTCATTATTTTTAAGGCGTCATTTCGACGAAACCGAAATTTTAAAGGTGTATTATTTGGGTAACGGAATACATGGCGTAATTTCGGGTGAAATTGTAAGTGCTGTTTCTGTCCCTTCTTCACCTAGATTAGATAATCCCCGGGAAAACAGACTAATTATTTGCAAGTTACGTAGTACTTGTTCGTTTAAATACCTTAAGCTAGCAGAAAGTTCCTTTAGTGCGGAAGGTGTCCAATAAGACTGAATATAGTAGATTTTCCCGGCTTTTTCGTTTTACGACAATTATGGCATATTCAGATTTAATTGCAGGTAAACAATATAATTTTCGTGAACTATTTTTTTTTTCGTGCTTGAGTAATGAGCACCATTGGCCTGTAAAATGTTGAGGTTAATGTAAACCAACGATTTCCAGCAAAAGATGGCAGCACTACCTCCGTATAATACGTATTTTTATCGTTGCACGAAATTTCAATGCTGCTCCTACAAATTCAAACCTAGAGAGTTTTAACTTTCAGGGAAGAAAGTTCATAGCCAATTGAAGAGTTCGAACAATGCCGATTTTTAATTTTCTTTTTTGTTCATTGGTGAGAGAGCTTCATTGTTATGGGTTTTGACATTCACAACAATCAAGCAATTTCCAACAATGAAGAAAAGCGAAAATAAAAATGGGCATTGATCGATTCCGGTGAAGTCCACGAGTGCATAGATCTTATCTTCATTCCACCTGTCAATCATATGAACTACCACGAGCGCACAAGATGCTGCCAAGTTTGCAGCCTTCCCTTTCTCTTTCATTTTACATTCCGCTGATTGTCTATGAAACTTAGTTTCAGAAACAAACAAAATTTAAGTAATAGTACTGAAGGTATTATTTTTATTCTGAGGAAGTATGTTATGGAAGCAACGTAATACATTGGTATTAAAATGAATGCACAATTTACGTATTCTATGAAGGGCTTTCATTCCTTGCACGATTTTATCAAATGAATATAAGTATCGTAGATTTCGTACAACCAGAGAATAAATTACTTGGAGGTAACGATTATATTATTATTATCGTAAGTGCATAGGAGCTAACGATATTATTATTATCGTTAGTTCATCAGTGAACAATAGAAGACTAATTTGTTGTAGAGTTAACTAAGTAGTTCACATCTATAGATGAATGCCACATTTTTTTAGGAATTTAATATTAATACATTAACACTGTACTTTCAAATTGTATTTATACTGGTTCTTACACCAACTTCTTTAATTTAAAGTAAAAGGCTGCAAACTTGGCAGCATCTTGTGCGCTCGTGGTAGTTGAAATGATTGGCAGGTGGAACGAAGATAAGATCTGTGCGCTTGTGGACTACACCCGAACTTTCTTCCCTGAAAGTTAGAACTCTCTAGGTTTGAATTCGTAGGAGCAGCATTGAAATTTCGTGCAACGATAAAAATACATTAGACATATACGGAGGTAGTGCAGCCATCTTTTGTTGGAGATCGTTGCTTTACATTAACCTTAACAGTCCCTCCAAATTATGCCAATACACTTTTGGAACAAAATGTCCAGAAGATATTCGGACACAGTTTTGAAGTGCGAAACAAATTTTAATTCGAAAATTATCTTTTGTTTACCTGCTTTCAAATTTGTTTCATCGACGTAAAATGAGAAATGTATGAGGTAATTTATAGAATTTGCTTCTGTGGTATTGGAAACAGAATTAGCTCAGGAAAATGCTATGACGTTAGATGAATTATCTCCAGTAGCTTTATTATTTCAGTTTATTTTTCTCTGAAACACGATTACAAGACGTAAACCAGCGTTATCGCGTTTGTGAAGGTTGCTGTTGCTGACAATTCGCCAGCTGTTTTAGCAGCAAAGACATGTGGATCGAGACAATTGCTATGAGCGTCTTATTTCTGTGTGCTGAATTGAAATCAATGTATAAATAAGTCATGTTATCTGCTTACGTACGCATGCTAGATTTTTGTTCTGTACATTGAGAAAATGGAATGAAGAAAAAGTATCTTTGAACAAGATATGACCAAAATATCTTGTGAGAATGAAATCAGATCGCACGAATAGTTTAGTGATTTAGACTACCAATAAATTCTTGTGCCAATACATTCATGCTATGTTTGCGTTTTGCCATTTTTACCTAGTTTCAGTGGAAGAAGGAAAACTTGTATAATTTTGCTTGTAAAAGAAAAAAAGTTATTCCTTGCGTGCCGTTGTTTGATAGTCACAATTCTTGGAAAACTAAGAATTAGTCATAGACAAAAATCATTAATTAGTCATGAAAAACCTGCCATTTCGGAACTGCGGACTGAAATTAGAACAATCGTAGCGTTTACGTGATGAAAGTGCTTTATCAGCTATATGGAATTCCGTGTTTCATGTCAAGTTCATTACAACTGAACAGGATATACAATATTTTCTGAAAGCAAATTGAAGAAGAGAATCAGCTTTAGTTTTTATACTTTTGTCAGCCATATCGTTTTGCAACGCGCATTCAGTAAAACTGTCTGTAGTAGTTCAATTTCTTTAATTCTGTGTTGATGCTTACACATTATTCGTCTCGAATACATTCCGGAACTTAATTTTGGAGGAATAAATAATCAGGAAAAGATGTAATTGTCGTTATTTGCTTTCGAATTCATGCTCCTGTTTTTTAAAATTAATATCTTAACCTTCCTTCTGCTATGGAATCATTACCGATTGCTAACAGTGATCCATGTAGATCCCCAAGGTAAAATTAATAATAACCTTTTTTATAAAACTCTTTATTTAAGGATGTTAAAAAATTAATTCGGTTGTAGGAATATTTTTTGGATTACTAAGAGATTTATAGGCTCTATTTTTTAGTTTAACTATTTTTAGTTTAAATTTTCTGTTCTTCAATTCTAGGCTTGAAATTCTGTTTTCTGTAGTGGCTTGTGCAAACGAATTCGTGGCAATCCTAAACATAGCTATATACACGAAATAAGCCATTTATCATCTTGTCACACACAGTTTTTATCGCAGCAACTTCTATGTACTACTATAGATATAGAAACGCCTTATATAAATTTGTTTTTGCTACAATCACCTTCACCACACTGCTGGTTACAAATTCTTATGCAAAATCAGCACAACGTTCCCAACATATTGGGGTGCTTCTGAGAAAAAATGAAGTAGTGGTCTGTTGTGTGGGATCCAACTGCACCCCGATTTACGTTTTATTTTGTTACTAGGGAAGCTTTCATAGCGCTATGTAATTGATCTTTGAACAGTTGTTTGTATTGTTAGTGGTACAGCACCATCAGTGAAAACTATTTTGCCTTGGAACTGTGAAGCTACTTGAACTCGCCTTTAGTTTACAACTGAAAAATTACAAAAAAAAATCAGTGATATGACCGATCTCCGATATCAGCCAATCCTAAAGAGTTTTGCTCTCTCAGCTCAATAACTGTATTTGCTTATATCGTGACAGACGGTGTTGTAATCGTTAAAAAGCCTACACGTTTGAAACATTAAAAGAATGCATTCCAAATTTGTTTTAGGAAAATAAATAATTAAAAATTGAGCACTGGGGTGCAGTTTCTGTATCTATAGATCTGCCAAATTGTATTCGTTGATGTGTAGCACAGCATATTTCCTGATACCAATGAATTGAATAAAGGTCAAAATAATTTTCATAATTATCACAATTTGCAAATTTTTTGTGCATCTTGTTACGAATGGATATAGTGAGCGCCAGAATCGAAATACCTGAGGTCTACTAATTGCAACTTTAGAAAATATAATTTACCTTCTTCTAACTGGAGGACGTTGGTTACAGGTATAAGTTAAAAATCCATACTTTTAATTACTGAAAGATACTGCTTCAATTTCAAGTTCGCCTTTTATAGCAAATTGTAGTTATTTTGAGAACAATTTTCAACTTTATGTATTTAGTTCGTGTTAAGTTCCTTAAAGGTATAGGTGCAGAAACTCAGTTTCTTCTAATTTTGTAGTGACAGTTTCCAATTTTAATAAAACTATTTTCCTGTGACTCTCTTGAAGTCAATATCTATAATTTGACTCAAAAGTATGTTGAACTATGCTGTAGCAAATGGGCCAGGAATGGTGCGTCTTGATCAAGGTTTAGAGCCTTCCCTGTTGAGATGCAGAAATTTTTCCGAAGCTAGTATTGACTTCCAGAATGATTGTGGAGTGTGTACTAACATTTCGGTAGTGTGATGTGCGTACTGTCCTTGTTAGTTTTTTTATTTTGAGACCACTTGTCATATTTTGATTTTTTTTTTAATAATAAGACCTATAACTCAGCTTTTAACTCATGAGAATGTGTATTAGTTCATTTTTGGGTCCAATATTGCATTATTTGTAAATATGAGTACATTTGTAGATATATTGTTTGATACATAAATGACGTAATATTTACAAATTTGTAGATGATTTATGTTGTACGGAAATGTAGAAGTATTTCTTGTATGATGTGATCTAAGTATTTTCCAACGTGCGAGAAAACATTTTTTTTTAATAAATTTATTTCCATATAAAACAACACGTCTCTCCGTTTATAAATACCCAACAGAAGAACTAAGCAATGCGTTTGGACTTTGATTCTTTCTGTTATATATCCGACAACATATTTTGTTATTTCTGTAAAAACGATTTTTTTTTAAAATGGCACTTAAGATCCTTATTTGCTTCAAGTCGTCAGTTAGGTGTATTATTTTATTTTATTTGATTTGGTTTACGTGTGTGTTGTTTCGTTTTTCTTTATAGGTGTATTTTATAAATTGTAGCAGACTTTGTATTACTGTAAACCTTCACTAATGTATTCTCTGTACAAGGGAATAAATATATATTTTTGATAATTAGGGAGTCATACTGTCTGGCTTATTTACATCATGGTTTTTGAAACCATCTGAATTAAGTAAGGTAGAAATAAAATTCTGAATAATGTTCGTTGTCACTTCTGTTCCTTCCCTTTACTTGCACATGCATACAAAAGTTAAAATACTAGCTATTCATCGTGTATTTTTTTTTACGCTAATAACGTGTTTATTTCACTCTGTTTATGAGTCAAAACAAGACCTTTGGTGTCTGTAAAAACGGGTGTGGAACATATACACTCGCTATATTCCAACTAAACACGCTGTGAAAGGAGAAAAATCAAAAGGTTGTAATAGACCAGTTTTGGTACAGATTCCTGTCATGAAACCATCTCCGCGTGCTCTGTTTTTTATATTGCCCATAATAAAACGATAACGACCGAGACCACTTGGACTGTAACACCGAAAACACAATCCTCGACTCTCAACACGTTTTCAGGGCTCCGAATAAAGGCATTCTGTTCTTAAAATCAATTAAAATCATGCTTGTAATGTCTGAAGCCAAGTAACTACTCCTAGTAATGCGAATAATAGAAACGAAATAACTAGCCCGCTTTGCTGAACAATTCGTTGGGTAGAGTATCGACATTCTGTGTGGAATATACACGAACGCAAATAATATTTTGTATTTCTTACGTAACATTCTGTAGAAAAATGATTAAACAAGCTTACCGTTCCCGATCTAATTGTTTTTCGAATTATTGTTTTGGACTTTTAGTATTATGTAGAATGAAATAAACTATTTTGAAAACTATTGAGATTATGTAATGTGTCGTGATTTTGTGGGTATGTCAGCGCTATCTCGTGATTTCAATTTTCATAATCATAAGATATTATTTAAATCGATTCTCTGTCTAATTCACAGGATGTAAAAATCATCTCAATATATTATCTGCAAACATGCAATACAGTTCAGTGATGCATGACTATAACTCCACGTTCCACGCCATAAGTTCTGTGTTTTTACTGGATTAGTAGGACTTACGTACAATTGAAATAACAGATTGTCTATAAATTCGTTCCATAGTACAATTTAGATTTGTACATCCCATCTTTAAACCGTGTACAAAGTCTAAAAACTGAATTAAAGAATTATTTTTCATCTAGCGAGACAGGCTTATTTATGATGATTGGGTGTAAATAATGAGTGGCTACTCGACAGATGAGCAAACTGTCGTAGTTTACTTATATATATATACAGTTACAAGTAAGTTGTGTAATATATTACCTCAAATCATTACAAAATTACTCGAGTATTAATGAAATGATTAAGGTTGTTAGAAAGTGAATAACTTGTAGATACTTTGTATATTGGTTATTAGCGTGTTAGCTCCTTCCATGTCTGTATGTGTTCCTTAATCCTTTTTTGAATAGCAGTGGTGCATTCTTATGAAGCGTTTCTATACAAATATATTTTTCAGTTCATGTGAATTACAGGCGGAGGTGAATAACTTAAGGGGCACTCATTCACTTGTGAACATTTTTCTCATATTATTATTACCAGACTTTTTATTGAGCAGACGAGGTTCAGTCGAAAATTAGGAATAATATGTGCATACCACGAAAGTAGGTTTAAAGGAACATTTGAGAAGTACATAAAATTACACTGAATAATACGTACTTGACTGAAGACTAAAAAAAAAAGCAAGTGAGGCGGAGCCAGTAGAGGGACCGTGCACAGGTGCTACCGCCAGGCTTCAGCACCGAACGCTAATTTGTATGATTTAAGTATTTTGGGTAAATTTTGGCCGAGTCCTTTTCATTGACACCTCAACCTCCTTCGTAGTCCTAATAGTTCCTGAGTTGAAATTTATCGACAGGCACACGTGATTTATGCAACTGTGAACTCGCCTCGCTGAGACCTTTGCCAACGACTCCTCAACCACCTTCGTATCGTAGCCCTAGTAGTTCCTGAGTTGAATCTTGTTGTCGAGCGGACGGGGAAAACATAAAAGGTTAATAGCAACCCGATAAAAGGTTAACAGAGTGGGCTACAGCAATCCAGCTAAAACTGTTATATCCACTGGGTTTCTCTAACCTTTCACTTAGGTTATTTTGTATGATAAATAACTGTTCAGTTACTTTTGCCCATGCTCCTATCCCAACGAAGATTTGTAGAACTTTTCATGGTAAAATCATCTGGAAGCAAGGGGTTGTTGTGATTTACACTACATATAGCTTAATTACAGTGATTTCTGCGAAAAAAGTGACCCCGTGCTGGGATCGAACCGGTGACCTTTCATGTAGCAGCCCGAATTACTAACCACTACACCAGGAGAACGAAAGTTGCGTGACTGTGATGTTCATTATACGAATCTTCCATATGGTCTACTACACTTACTCATTAACAGAATATTAACGCTATATTCCTAAATTTAGGGTTGCTAGGTTATCTCTTAACATTAGTCTTAACGATGGTACAAAACTTCCTTGTGAAATCCCCTCAGAGTTCATTGACCACCATCTCGTATAGACGAAACTCGGTTCAACTAACCGTCTAATTCTCATAAAGTTAAATGTACCTACACATTAAACTGTTCACATAACCACTGACTACCCACGAGTTGGTTGTTTTTATCCAGATTTCTGTTAAAACTTTTGAATAGGTTACCATTTACGTACAGTATTAGGTACTTTCATGTCTCGATAGGGTTGTGTTGTGATACTGAAAAACAACCAGTGGATTTCGTACAACCCTTTTGATCAGGCTCGGATAGTTATGCATATTGCATATTTCTACGATTAAAAAAAATGCATATATATATCTTGCATATTTTAAAGCCAAAGTCACTACAAAGAAACTTCAAAATAGTAGATGATGTGAGAAATGCGCTGAGCATGCTTAAAGATTCTGTATACCGATTTTTTTTTTTTTATTTACTTTTAGTAAAATTAGTATAAATGTAGGCGTAACTATGTGTATTTCGTGTTAATACCAAACCTGGATCCCCCAAAGAAACTGGTGGACCCCCTCCGAGACGAAATTCTGTCAGAAGCTAAATACGTGACATGGACAGTCTGGAGACGATGTTGAGCTTGATGTGTCAGATATTGTTGCCCTTAAATATTGTCCAAGTGTATTTAGTGAAGTAGAACTAGTTTTTCGGAGTACAAAAACAGAAGTTTCAAGATTGAAAATTTAAGACAACATGTCGTAATGCCATTTTCCTTTCATTCAACAAATAGCTGAATTCGAAATAAAGTGTATTTGAGAGTAGAAGTAGAAATTAAAAACAGCAAATTTTACAATGTGAGCCAAATGAAGAATAAACATATGTAAACATGAAGGCTTTTGCAGTAACTGGAATTTGCAAGAAACTGTGGTGTTCTCGAAAGTGCATAACTATCCGTGCCGTAGTCATTAACCTAGCAAAATCTTCACTTACGTTAGTTAAAACAACTTTGTGTGTGTGTGTGTGTGTGTGTATGTATGTATGTAGCGTTGAACTCGTCTCACCCAGACCTTTCTAGCGATACCAGAACCACCTTTATAGCCCTAGTAGTTTATGAATTATTGGCTGACGAACGGACAGACAGACCTGATCTATGCAGCTTTGAACTCGCTTCGCTGGCGCCTTTCCAACGACATCACAACCACCTTTGTGGCTCTAGTATTTTATGGATTAGTAGTTCCTGGTTTGGAATTTGTTGGTGAACGGACGAACAAATTTGATCTACACGTCCATGACCTCGTTCCGCCTAGACCTTTCCAACGACACCTCAACTTTCGTAGCCCTACTAGTTCTTGAGTTGAAAGTTGTCAGCAGACAGACGGACATAGCGGTGATATAAAGTTTCCCCTTTGGCTGCAGAAGTCTAAGGGGTCGTTCAAGTATTACGTAAGCACATTTGTAGTCATGTTAGATCCCTTCACTGTTGTAAACAAAAATAAGCAGATACTCGACCCCTCCCCTTGTAACCATTGCTCTGTTGCAACCTCACCGTTCAGAAAAAAATAAGCGATGCTTGAATCTCCCTCCCTCCCTCCTTGAGTACTTATGCAATACTTGAACGACCCATAAAAGCAAAATAGTTAGAAGGCAGTTTTCGAATTCCAATTTCTTAACTGTTTCAGGATAACATTTAAAAGAAACCTCAACTTAAAAAGTTAGACATTCAGAAACGTGAATCTAGTAAATTGTGGTTCACACTCTTTGCTTATAAAGTTATCTCGCATTTTGCATAAAAGAAAACTAGCGGTGATGGAGGTGCAGACGAAATAGGAATTCGATTCTATTAAATTCAGATATCTCCTCACTTAGGTCAACTTATCCTCACAGAGCTTGGGTTCCCCTGGGAATTAAAGGCACGACGAGGTGTGTGGATCGTGATTAATTTGTAATTTTACTTATTGCTGTAGTCTGCTTACATAAATTCTCTCAGCATTTTGATGTGGAGCGATTAGTCTATAACAGAATCCTAGTAAGGAAGAATTTTCCACGTGGAAAGTCGAAAAATGTGTTCATACGAGTGTGGTCCTTTTTTTTTTTCTTTTTTCCCTGGCTCTTAGAAGGGATAAGCATCAATCTTCTTGAGTGGCATTGGTGTTTATCGTTGTCGGAGTCCACTTCTTTGGCTTTCTCATATTACTCCGAATTGATGTTTTCATCGCATATATGGTTCACAATCTGTTTTTATGTGTATACACGTATATTCTGTTTCTCGAAATTTGAGTCTGTTATGTCAAGCTAGTTCCAGTTGAAGTCGTGCATATTAAATCCTATTTAATAAATTTTGCGAGAATTATAAGTGGTATGTATGTGTACTGGTGTACAAAATTAAATTAATAAAGAGAGAACAAAAATTTTAAATTATAATGTGGATGATTTTAGTGAAACTTTGCAGAAAAATGCATTATTGTATGACAGTTGAACTGTTTTTACTTAGTCACGATTAATTATGCCAAGGGAGGAAGTCAAATAATGAAACAGCTAGTGGCGGGTTTTCTTTTTCTGAAGGGGGTGTAGGAAGTGTGATGAGAACTCTGAAAGTATACATACCTTACACGAGCCCCCAAACTATTTAGGATGCCGTGATTAATTAATTATTGGGAAATCTTACACCACTATCAAAGCTCTTCTTATTCTGGGAGAAGGAACAATGTTTATCAATTTTGCCTTTTTCCCATGTATTCCAGCTATGTTTAGTAGGTTACGCCTTTCTGAATATTCTGACTTTGTAGATATTCGTCGATCATTTCAGTCTTCTGTGCACGAGCATTGATCATAAATTTGAACTGGAATCGTTACGTTCCTACGAGTCTAATATCCCAATGTATCTTCGAGTAGTCAGTATGCACTATAGTGATCAATTTCCTTGATGCCCGAGTAAATTCCGTAACCTCGCCAAATGTGAACACGTCGAGTGTGTGTGTCTTTAGGTTTGAGCTTGGGTTCAGATTTGGTACTGTGTCAGACGAGTTTTTCTGACGGAAACCATTAACCGTCTTGCTTACAAACCTCTGTTCTTGAATCTGCTTGAGGCTTTAGCTACCAACATCGACATTGAGTTTTCTCTTACAACTTGAGATTGAGAATTGTCTGGCTATCCCTGTAAGGTGTTGAGCAGTTAAGAGCCAGAGACCTTTGGCATCGAATTCTTGACCTTTATCGTTCTAATGTCACCAGAGACTGGAGACCAACATATTGGAACATTCGGTCATTTTTCTTTAGCTTGACCACCTTTCTGTGGTTTGTGTGTCTGTGTGATCTTTAGAGCACATAGCGAGGTATACAATTAAAGGAGGATCGTAACCAGCTTGGGGTTGTACCAAAGTCAGAGGTTGAGTCTGCAAACCAACATGTGACGCCATTCACTACCAAAGCGCTGTCTTCTCTCCATGCTATCATGCCTCCAGCTGGGCTGGATTAAAGAACTTGATCGTAAGCATCCTGTAAGCATGAAATGCAGATTGTTCATCAGACATGAATCTACTTTTATTTGCTTACATTTATAAATTTGAAGTTTATATAAGCTAGATTATGTAATATATTAATGTGCATGAACGATTGCGATCGAACCGAGTGGAGTATCTCAGCAAAAGTGTGCCTTCTTAGTTGTTAGGTTTTCAGATCGAAACCCGAAGTCAGTCGTCTTTAAATTTTCCTGTAATATCTACCCAATGCTACCTTGAATTAAGAGTTCTTTGTCCGTATCCATTGAACGATTTATTGATGAGGCTGCCTGGAGCCTTGAGCTGTTGTGCCTGGTGCCATAAAAATTAATAAGTAAACATATGATATATTTAAACGTAACATTACCCGGTGTAAAATCTTTATTTTTATTTATTTATTTATTTATTTTATTTTATTTTTAAAAAAAATGAATTCCTGATTTTGTGTTTAACGTTTGTATGTGTTGGCATAAATATTCCAGAAGATATATGTAGAAACTTACAGAACTCTCTTATTGTCATTGACGAAATATCATTTTTAGTTTCTCTTTTCCGGTGAAGACTAACCTAGTGAGGATTCGTATAATTTAATCTTGTTAGTATGTGGTGAGTGAGCCTGGTTATACGTTCCAACACAACTTCCGGAAACGTTAGTTGAGTTCATTATAATGGACTTCCGTTTTGGGTATGTCCACCTTGTCTGACGGTGTCTTTTATGGATGCATGTCATAGTTACCTTTATACCATGAAGCATGACTGTCTTTAACAGGTGTTGTGTGGCCGTTCATATATACGATGTATCATTTTTTTCAACTTCGCCCGTATAGGTGGATGGATTTTGAAGCACAGAAGCCCTCCGTCCAATTTCCATTCATTATTATTATTATTTCAAACGGAGCATTGGAGACTAATTCACAAGTTTCTGTGAATATCAGTGTTCTCATGCGTCGTAAGATATCAAATCAATGTTCAGCCATTCTTTTACCCAAGGTAAATCCTGTGCGTGACCGATTCGTAGTAGAATGTGCGTAGTCAGGAAAACCACTAGAAGTTCTTAAAACAACTTGCTTTTTTTTCCTTTAGTATGAGTGACAATATACAGGTATATATTTCGAAAAGTAATTGGAACCGCATTCGGGATGATGATGATGACATTATTATTATTATACTATAATATCATCCTAAATTATCTCGAACCTGCGTCCAATAATCTTTATTCGAGGGGGGGGGGGGGATGAACAAATCGGTTTGATTTTGAAGCTATTGTGCCTTATTTTCATCAGACTTAAGTAATAATAGATTCAAGATGGCATTTTGTTGTATCATGAAATGTTTGTAATTGTCCCACTACTTGTTCAAATTTGACTAAGTTGTGTGGTCTTCATATCCCTTTTCTCGCCACGGTATAATAAAATGCAGTAATCGTTATACGTAATACGTTATGATGATGGGTGTTTTGCCCGAAGGCAGGTCCTGTCCTGAAGCTCCATGAGCAAGGTGAACCGATAATAGTTTGCCATTGCCTTCCATCGGATGAAGATGATCTAACGACGGGACCTACAATTTAACGTGGGCTCCGAATCATTTTTGTCCCCACCGCGAATCGAATCCGGGATCCCTAGATTACAAGGCAAGGAGCATTACCACTCACCCACAGGGGACATTTTACAATACAAAGCAATCTTTTATTTCACCAAACCCAAAGTTTTTTTTTAATATTATGTAATCAATGTAAAATTATAACATTAAAATTTCGTCCTTTGGAGATTGCTTCCCATTAGACCTGATTCTTCCGAGCAGCCGTAGCTCAGTTGGTAGAACATTGACCTCAAATTCGGAAGATCCTGGGTTCGAATCCAACTACCGGCCATCTGAATTGCGTTTTTCCAGGCTAATTCTGGGATAGCCTTCAAACTAATCCCTGGCCGACTTGACAATTAGCCGTGTTTGGTTCAGGCCGGGATAGGGATATGAGATTATTTCATTTCAAAATTGTGACGGAATTTTAAAATCTAAAATAAAGAAGGAAAGTGATCCTACGGATATCTTCATGCAATAATGTGTGGATATTCTTGCAGATTTTGTATTTCGATCCGTGCGACGATCCTATACTATTGAAATAAATGGAACTCGTAATACGATGCTGTGTTCTGCCTGGAAGTAGGTGTGTGATTGGGAAACCCCAGGTCAGGAGGAACCGATCGATGGTGGTTTGCAACTGCTTTCCGTTAGAATTTGTAATATAACGAACATCTTAAAACACGAATATAGAAAATCCTCAAACACGAGACACCTGGGTAAATAATAAATCGTAATAGATTGAATTATTTGTTCAGTTTTCGCATTTTAGTTCGCATAATGGCAATTTCCCCATTTACATATTCTTAAACTACGGGGTAATACTAGTATAATTGGTGTTGCCTGTAACTCTAAAGTTTAATTACAAATCATGTATTATCTGTACGTTATAATGATATTGTAATAAAATATATTCTTTCCTGCACTATCAGTGGAATACTTTGTCAGCAAACATTTCCTGTATCTGCATGTCTCTCTTTGACTTAGTGCGAGTGAAAACTCTTCGTTAAGAGCGGCAAGAAGACATTTTTTATTTGAGAGTTACATAGTGAGTAATTTGTTAATCATGAACCTATTGTTGAAGTCTTAAAGAATAAGTACATGGTATTGCTATTAGCTTGGGAATCTTCCAGCATTCCATGTAAAAGGTGTTTTGATCTCATGGCAAATTACGTGCTTAGCTAGATGTCGGACATTGCTAATTGCAAAAACCTTGTGTTGTGCGCATGTTGGCTTGTTGCCTGGTATACACCTGTGCTGACATTAAAACTGTCCACTTAAAATACATTGCAGGGGATGAAATATTTTGCTTTTGTTTAACATGTGTAATCTGATAACATTGCTGTATTATGTATGAATAATGCTTTTCTCTCAGCTTTGCACTAAGCACCTTTGACTTGGTATTCTATATCACTGATAAAATTAATGGGGTATTAAAGAGAATGTCGTCAATCTACGATATTGCCTTAGATCAGGGGTTCTCAGAGTGTGCTCCGCGGAGTCCTGGGGTTCCGCGAAGGTTCCGCCGGGGCTCCATGACAGTGTCCGTGAAAAAATTCTGATGTCTATACTCGATCGGCGATTTTCTTCCCTTTCGCTATGCAGTGACTGTACCTTCAATCTAATTGTCAGTGCATCCATTTAGTCTTTTAAAATAGCAAGTTGGTAGGAAATACCACCACGAAGAGAAAGTAGCGATGATAAGAGTAAGAATTTTCCCAAGTATCGGTATTAAAATTGGCTGGAAATATACTCTCCCATATCAACTGTTTAAATTTTAACAGTAGAGAAAAAATGAATGCGGTTTACTTCCAAGTACAAGGGCAAACGAGGGCAAAGAGTTTTGCTTACTCGGCAAGTACTCTCGGGACAATATACGGCTTTTTAGAAAGCACGTGCCATCTGTACAGGGTTGCAAAATAACACCGACAAATACACCTCACTAAGTAATTCCTGACATGAAAATAAGAAACAAAGAATAGCCAATCGAGAGTGTACAAATGTTTCGTTTCGGCACTATACAAAAATGAACTTTGGATTCCCAGAGATTTTCTTCAGTAAAATTGGGTCGAAATAAGCATGAATTGGACCACTTTGCAGCGAGTAACAACAGTTTGTTTGCGCCAGGTCGACATCTCAAACAGATTTCCTTTGCGAAACGATTTTATCAAAAGATTTGAGATTGAATAGCAAATAGGAGTAGGAATTCCATACATTTTAACGAACTTTTGTGTACTATCAGTAAAAGAGGCTGCCATGTCTGGTTGGATGGCCGTGATTACGTCTATGCATGTTACTCTTATTGCGACCCACCATTAATTCCACAATGTTTGAGAATCCCCTGTTTCCTTTAAGGAAACCCTTCCACATCCTTTTCACAATTTTTAATATGCATTTGTCGATGGAGCAGGTAGTCTTTGAGGCTACGTACCGCCTCAATTCTACTCTTAATGGTATTGGAAATATCAGGCTCTATAGTTCATTTTCGCACACTTTCGGAAGCCTATAGCGCCGAAACGAAGCATTTGTGCACCCTCGATTGTCTATACTTTGTATTTCTATGTCCAGATTCTCTTGAGGTGTTATTTTTCTATAGTATAGTTGCCAAGATATTTGGGTAAATGACTTCTTCCATTTTTGTAAAGCAAGGACATGGATCGGGAAAGTCACCAACACCAATATACGGCTCACAGGAGAGAGAGACATCTCAAACTATTATGCAGTTATTGCTTCACCAACAATCCGTGTCCGTCACTTTTGTGGTGACAATTTCTTAATCTTTTAACAGATAAACCTCTTTACTGAGGTTTGTCAATGGTCCTGGAAGTAGTAAAATATCACCAGAACCCAAATTTAGCACAGAAGGTTATTAGAAATCTACAATGTACCATCTTTGTGACACTGGGTTTTGAACTTGTTTCCACAGAAACTAAATTCCGCAACAGAGTGGATGCTGAACCTGACATCCAACTGCAACTCTCTTCCATAAAGCCAGACTTGAAAGAACTTTACATAGGCAGGAAACAACTGCATTCTCGCATTGAGATGACTAAATCAATATTTTTATTTTAAGAAAATTTGTTGTGCATTTGCATGTTTTCTTTGTTCTTTGATGGTTTCTTTTGTTCATAAATACTAGAATATTAGACTGGAAGTGTTACTTTTACTGTTGACTGAAAGCAATTTCAGTCAGTAATGAACTTACGCAGTGGATATGTGTTTTTCTTTTTAATTTTCTTTCCTGGCTGATATTGTCCTTCCGTGACCACTCTTCCTAGGTTAGGGATTGGGAAGAAGTGGTCAAGGTCTTAATTCAGATATCATCCCGGCATTCGCGTGACCAACTGAGAAAAACCCTGGTAAACCGCAGTCAGGATAGACGCCACTAGGGCTTGAACTCCCGTTCCTCCGCATTACTGCTCCGAAGTCCGCAACGTTACCATGATAAGATAAAATGAATTGTATGGGTGGTAACAGAACGTTACGATGAGGTTTGGGTCATTGGGTTGTACATTTTAATACCTTATTTACGATTACAGAAAACGTTCCCAAATTGAACAGTTTTCCTTGAAATTTAACTCCTATACGTCATGGTATATTTACTTACCTGTGTGTCTTCTAGTAATTTACATGTTATGGGGGAACGTAAATGAAATTGAAACTTCTGTGGGTTCCATTGGAAAGTAGTGTCTCGTCCTATTTTGAGAGAGCTGAGTTCGGCATTTTATTGTATGTTTATATTGTTAGTAGCTGCGGCATTTGTTTGTCATTTAGAGTCGGTGGAACCTTCGGAGAGTATTGCTGCGAGTCTAATGTCATTACAAACATCCTCCTCACATGTGTTTATAAAACGTGTTAGTGTACTTGTTTGTATTCTCAGTGTTGTCCGAGTCAGCGTTTTCTTGTATTATAATTTTTACCATTTTAAAACTTTGATGAAAACGTATTTTACAGGAAGTAGAATATTTCCAAAGCGGCATTCTTTCAGTACACCGAGTTTCATAGATCTTTAGGAATAGCATAGTGTCGAAATACACAATATGGGAAAGTATTACAGTTTAAAATGGTGGATGACTATGATAGACTGACAAGAGAACATGTATAGAGACGTAAAGGTAAATTTTAGGACTTTGGAAGAGGTGAATGTCTTGCAATTTTTGAAGATGTGTTGCAGGAAGGTAAAACGGTGCTAAACTAATTTTGGGATGATGGAAGAATGCTTGGAAAGAGGATCGCAAGTTAGCTTTCTCAATTGGGATGTTATTGAGGGAAGAAGCCGGTAAAAGGAGGTGTTCAGTAGCAACTTGGAGCACAAATACAAGTCTGAAATTAATACTTTTAATATTTAGCTTCTTGATAGAAAAAGGATGCCTGCCTAATTGGAAATGGTTTGAGACATTAGTGCATGTGCAAACATAAAAAAAAGGATGTGCCTGTGGTAAAAAGAAACAAGAATGCTTGAATTGATGTATCTTACTTACTTACTCTATGGCTTACAGAACTCGCAAGTTCATCGCCGTAGTAACAAACGTTCACCATCGGGATCTATCCTGGGCAAGATCAACCCAATTTTCATCACAAACACCTACTTCTTGAAGATCCCTTCTAATATTGTCCTCCCAAAGTTGTCTCGCTCTTCCCAATGGTCTCTTTCCCTCCGGCTTTCCAACCAAGATGGAATATAATCTTCGTTTATCTCCCATTCGAGCTACATGGCCTGCTCATCTCAGTCGTCGTGGTTTCATTATTCTTACAACATCTGCTGAATCGTACAGTTTGTGAGGTTCTTCATTATGCACTCTCCTCCATTCTCCAGTCATCTCCTACCGTTTCGGCCCGTATATCTTTCTCAAAATCTTTTTTTTCAACCATTCCTAATTTATGTTCATCTGTTAGGCACGTACTCCAACTTTCGCAACCGTAAGTATTACCGGCAGAATAGCCGTTCTGTATATTTTCAATTTCAATTTCCTTGATATTAATCGCGATGTTAGAAGTTTTTGGACTGAATAGAAACATTTATCAGTTGACAAAATGGTATGGTATCTGCACTGAGTGTGAGACAAAGTATAAAACCTATACGGTAAACATAGACACTGTTTATATAGGTGGGGCGGCATGAAATGAAATAACATTTATTATTATTATTTAACATTTAAAACGATCTTGCTTTATGTTAACTGCTTTAGTGTTATCCAGGATTTTTACTTATTTTACCAATATATGGTTGTAACTGTGCTAAGGCTTTGTATAGACTGTTAAAGCTTATACTTTAAACTTAATTATAAAAACACACAGTACAATGTAGTGTTATGTCAACACTGTGTTAATACAAACACTAATCAATGCTATTGGAGTGCATAATTAAGCACTGTTCACTTCTGTACAATACACAAATTTCAACCAGCCAACTTTCCTGAACAGTTAACTTCTCACCTGACAGAAACACTGCATGGAAGAGAAAACTACAGATGTTTTCGGAAAGTGAACAATCTCAGGAATGTGATTGGCGGAAGGTGAAGAGAGGATCTCTGGACTACG
>JAGDQP010022575.1:0-30235 GCA_022664845.1 Lepisma saccharinum
CTAGGCTTGAATTTGTAGGAGCAGCACTGAAATTTCATGCAACGATATAAATACATTAGACATATCTTTATCTTTTGTTGGAGATCGTTGCTTTACATTTAGATACGGCGCCAAAAATTTAAATCAGTTCGTTGTATTAGTTCTGTGGTTTTAAGTGCAATGTACGATGAAATCTGAAATATTTGGTTACAGAACCGTCCAAATGATCAATGTTGGTCCTTTCCAACAGTTCGAAAGGACAACAGCTCTATTTTGAGTACAAGGATAGCTGATTTACATTTCTTTCGCTCATACAGATCTTTTCTCCGCCTATTAATGACGTAACTGTGACTGAAGAATTAGCTTTCGACTTGAAGAAGCGAGGAAATCAACTTAAAATGCAGCCACTTGCATACAATCAATTTTGCACACCTCACGATGAAAACATGGCGTTTACATTAGCGTTGTATCTGAGAGGTCTCCTAGCTATATCAAGACAATCAGAGTTTGTTTCGAATTTCCTGACGTGTGCTTTACACTGCATTTAATTTTGCTACTATCACTTGTAGTTTGTAATTATATCATTATTATGGAAGTTTGCATTTACTGTCAGGGTGGTTAGTAAGCCAGAGGGAAGACCAAGACGTTGTTGGATGAAAATATCAGAAGGATGTTCACGATAAAAACTGGTTTGATATTACCCACGATAGAATCCAATAGCGAAAGTACTGGAAAGTAGTTACTGCGGCGATGAACTTGCGAGTACCGTAAGCCATAATGTGAGTGTGAAAGAAAGGGGAAAAATGGCAATACTAAGCTTCTTTTTTTTTGTAAGAATTATGATCTGGATAGGAACTTGAGCAGATGTAAGAATTTAGAATTAGAATATGAATTTATGTATGGCCGTTAAACATTTATGGCTCAGCTACGTCCGTTCGGTGTAACAATTAGAATAGTTCATTAGAAAAAGTAAGGAATTTCACTTCTGGTAGAAATTAAACTGACGTACAAATTTTTATATTTTCATCAAAGAATATAAAGACGTATGTCCGAGAAATATCCACGGAGCTACGGCAGGTTAAACTATTCACTGAGTAGAACAAGGACAGTTACCGAACATATTTCTGAGTTCCATTCGCTTGGATGCGTGGGAAGTGCATACCTGAAGACCAATACTCAACGAACGTGATTCAGATTGAATTGGTGGTACTTAGAAATATGTCCGGATACTTTCCTTGTATTACGCAAAGAATATTTCAATACGGTTCTTCAAGTTTGAGCCATAGATGCCTAGACGCCATACATAAATTCAAAATTTAGGTTATTCAGATACATGTTAGCTTATTAGAACGTCTCTACAATCCATCACAATGAATAGAAAGACTCCGAAGACATGTAATATTTCTTATACTGTTTTACTGTACATCTGATGCAGTAGTTCTCTCTCAAGAAGTCCTGCCATCAAACTTTCAATGAATTAAGGCAATAAATATACAGGACACTTGTAATTGATTGTAAAAAGGGAATATAGATCAACTGAATAAAAGTCTCACCACAATTAATACCATGATCAAACAAAGCAATCTGAAAAAGATCTGAATCCCCCTTAATCAAATAAATAAATAAATACATTTACAACTGAGTACAAATTCATCACTGCAGTAATTTGGAAGTTATTGCCGTATTTACTCGAATCTAATGCGCTTTTTTTAGCCGAATTTAGTCTCCAAATTCGGTGGGTACATTAGAATCAATGGCGCACTTGACTCGCATGCAAACTGCGTGTGCTTCGGCTCTGTTCGGGTTTCTTCGTCGCACACTTCGTATTTATTTTGATTTACTGTGTCATTTGTCGCCGTATACTACCGATACTTTATTTTTTGTAGTCATTAAAAACTTCAACTATTGTGTTTAACAGTTTACTGCATTTTAATAAACAAAAATGTATTAAACCCATTTGAATATCATGTAGATGTTGTACGTAGAATATCATCACATAAATCTATTGTCATATAAAGTAATGTTACTGTGTACTGTAATACTGATAGTAATAATTAAAATCCCTACCTTTACCTAATTGTTGTATGCAATATGTCTGCGCGTTACAATCGCCAATAAAGGTTTTTTCTATTTCAAGCCTTTCAAAATTGACGTGCGCATGAGATTAGAGTCAATACGGTAGTTTCTTAAAAGATTTCTCAAAACCAGATCACTTCAACATATGTCCAGGGCTCGAGTCTTCTGAACTAGGCGCCACAATAATACAAATACAATTTGATGCATAGGCCTATATGTTTTGACAAATTATAGTTACTGGTATAAAAAGTACAAGCTTACATTAGTGTACTGGCTATCCCTCAAAGATTTTTCTGTAATTGAAGACAATGTACGTTTTACAAAGCACGTGGCTGTTCTGGAACTCGCCGGTTGACATCTGGGTATACAGGGGATGTAAAGGGGAAACACTTGAAACTCAACGAAATTATATATTTTTGAGGTACAAAATGGAAACTTTGAACTTTGTAACGAATTTATTTTAATTTGTTTCGAATTCATCCAAGCACATAAAAATCAGAACTACTGGCAGATAAAAGTTGGGAATACTAATGTCAAAAAAAGCTAGGTGTCAGACACGTATTTCCAGTTGCAATGGCGACCTAGCGCCTGGGATTTTTCGAGCCCTACATATGTTCTATCTCCAATCAGTGATTCAATTATAGTTTCACTATAACAAAACATTTTGGACAATATATGTGACTTCTTTAAACTCTACAGATGATTCTTCACCGTCAATGTTGCTTGCGCATTCTCCCATAATGGCATGAGTCTCTTTGTGACGCTCCAAATGGTTTTTCAACATGAAGCCATCATTACAGACGTCACAGTGGTAGGCCATCTCGCCTGTATGTCGTCTGCGATGACGCATCATGTCCCCCTTCTGAGTAAACCTGGCTGCACAGATGTCACAAGAGAATGGCTTAAGGCCCGTGTGGAGACGCATATGGATATCCAGGAAGCTTTTCCGGACGAACTTTTTCCCACAGAGATTACATAAATACCTTTTCTCGCCTGTATGTATTCTTGTATGTTGATTCAACATACTCGCGCACCGGAATTTCCGGTTACATATATCACAGCGATAGGGTAAAGCGCCCGTGTGGATTCGTTCGTGGTCCATCAAACTGGCTTTACATGATAAGATCTTTCCGCAATAATTACAAGGAAACCGGTACTTGTAGGTCTTTTTCCCGGTCATAAAAGAAACATGCGCTCCATGCATTCCAGGATGTTTCACTTTCAAATGACACTTCAGATCTAGTTTCGAGACGAACATCTCTCCGCAATAAATACAACTACAGTTTTCATATTTAAAATGCAACGCTCTATGGTTCACCATATTTGATTTCCGGTTAAACGTCTGTCCACAGATTTCACATAAATGCGGCTTGAAATTTGAGTGCGTAATCTCGTGTTGTTTCAGCTCCATCTTATACCGGAAAGGTCTTTCACAAATCGAACACTTGAATCTATCTTTAGCCAACGGATTATGAACAGCGCGATGACGATTTAAACTTGTTGTTCGTTTGAAAGTTTTCAAACAAATCTCACATCTTAATCGGGAATCATCGTGGACGTTGCGGTGTTTCTGGAACTGATAACCAGACCAAAACGGCTTGGAACACACTTCACATATAAACAAGGGCTCCTCATGAGTTCTTTCGTGCATTCGCAATACAGACAATGAGGAGCATTGCTTTTCACAGCTACTGCACTGGAATCCATTCTCTTGTGAATGACGACGTTCGTGCATTTGTAAAGTAGATTCACGAGCGAAAATTTCACCACAAATTTTACAAGTAAATGGAGACACACTACAAAGGAAGAGTCTATGTCTGCTCAATGATGGCCTGGATTCAAATTCATCTTCACATCCATCACACTTAAACGTAGTCTTCTGCCTTTTGTGGATCCTCTTATGAAGCCTGTATTTAAACAAAGAAGAGCACAGCGTTCCACATAGTCCACATTCAATTCTTCTAGGTTTGTGACTAAAATAATGGCGTTCCACTTGAGTAGGATTACTATACTGTATTCCACACAACATACAACGTAGACTATTGTCCAGACTTCCATTTTTATTATCTTTTGGCGAATAGTTAATCTCTCTGGCACACTCTTCACATTTCACTAACTCCTTGCTGTGTACATTCGCCTTATGAATGACTAGATTACGGAAGATATTAAATGTCAGATAACAGAACTGGCATTCCCACTTGCCTGTTTTGAAATGGAATTGTGCTGTATGTGAGTCGAACGCTGGCACGTCAGAAAATTCAATATTACAGGGATCGCATGTCACAGGACCTTCCAAACAAGAAAAAGTATCTTTTGAACTTACAGTGTTATTATCACTACTGGACTCGAGACTTTTATCGGTTTCACAGGTTTCAATGGCCTTTGAGTGCATGTCAAGATCATTACTGTGTAATTCTTCACACCTAAAAAGTACAAAACACTTTTTTGAATCATTTTTAATATTTACAAGTCTTAAAGAAACAACTTAGAAGCCTTAAAAGCAATTAGAAGTCTTATAGGTTAAATATTTTAATTTTTAGGAGGGAGAATGTGCCAAATACCTGATAACAATTCCACAATAATACTGCAATATTTTACTTTTCACCTAGTCCACAACAAATATTTTTAGTGTAACTATATGCATGCTAAACATTCCGTACGAATTCGACATCATAGAAGCTGCACTATTCTTCAAGTTTGTGAAAAGATGAATATTCATTCTATCATCTTAACAGAGACGAAATTACAGTTTGTTTCCTCTCACCATTTAAGCGTAGCAGCCATTTTTGATTGGGCATGTGTGCAACTTTTGAGCGTCTACAGTACTTTGCCAAAACATGTATTACAAAACGTATAGAAAAGCTACAAGACTGAGACTGGTGTCACTATGATGGTACAGGAATAGACTGTCACATAGAATTGTAATTTGCAAGATACGAAGTTACATGGGAATATAGCGGCGCGTCATTTTTGATATGCGGGAAATCTGGTAATGTTTTAAATATGCTTGTGTTGGGTATTTTAACCTGAACTTTGTACCAGTGTATCTCCGTGTGTTGAATATCAACCCTAATAAATAATTCTGCAACGATTTTATTTCCTTATAGGTGAAAAAAAGTGTCCAAAGTTGTCAGAATTGAAAAAAATGTCACTTTTCAATGTTACAAAAAAGTGATTTGGTGGGGAGGAGGAGATAAAAAGCTGAAAATAATACAGTCAATATTGCTCCGTGACGGCCTTTAAATGCTGTGTTGATTTGTTATTTATATCATTTGGACAAAGGCGTGCGCAGACCCTTGGGTTAGGGAGGCGGCGGGGGATAGTAGTGTTACTCCTTAAAGTATGAAACCAACTTGTAGTCATTCCGTTACTTTTCTATATTATTTTATACTCTTTGCCCTAAAGATGTTACTGTGGTGTCAGGGGTGGACCCAGAACCGACAATCACAATTTAGTTGAAATTGGGGGAGAGAGAAAGTCAATAACCCCAATTGGAGATATCTTTTAAATTTTAAAATTCAATTTAACTTCGTCATCCCATCAACTTCATTCATTTGCATTTTTCTTTATCTGCTTTACTCGTAAGAAAATAATCGTAACAGAATTTTAATCAGAGGAAAAAAATAACTGACAACCACCTAAATTTTCTGTTGCCTCTCCGCATAAAAGCGTTTTCACATATATTCACTGGTTGCACACACATTTCATAAATTTTACCAAGTACATCCTAAATGTGGGGGAATGATATAGCCCTGCTTCAAACAGTCAGTTTTCTAACAAGATACGTAAATACTTAGTAATGCTGTATATAGAAATATACGAACCCTTATGATGCTCTTCGGCAGAAGAATTCCTTTGTTGGCCTCCTTTTTTAAGCCAGAAATCGAACGTTTTTTAAAAAAATAGTTCCATTAAAATAAATTTTTAAACATTAATTTATATCACACGAGCTTACTGATAAAGGATTTAATAAAATAATTAACATAGTCCCAATGTCACAATAGCGCCTACTCGATTTAAAACCTAATGCTTAAACGACAGACCTTAGCCGATAAACTTCTCTCACACAACTTGCAACAATTGTAATGGATTAATGGCAATGGGTAGGCTAAATGAGCAACCAGTTAGAAAAGACACAAGTGCGGATGATGTATTAGGAAATTCAAGGAAAATTCCGCATATTTGTTTTTACTTCTAATATAACATGTGATCAAACAAGAATTAGGGTAAACTGTGACAACAAGGGACAGACACCTGTATGGTTTGAGTCAGTCATCCGTGACCCGTAACATGAGTACTGTATTGGTGGTGAAGATGCCAAAAGGTGATATTTCTTTCAACCAGGAAATTGAAAGGGCAGTAGCATCTTCTCAACAGGAGGCAGCGTCTTTTTATATTGAATAGCATAAAAAATAGTTGACATTTTCCATCGAAAGCTGCTTATAGATGCACAATTTGCATGTCAAATTCTCACCATCAGATAGCGAAATTACCAGCTGGACAACAGAGGGTAAAGGCGTAAACCTACAGGGTGTTCCTTTACGCTATCTGGAAACAGTCTCTGTATCTGATACATTGAAGAAGCTAAGATAAAGAAGATGCAGGTGGGCTTAAACAAAGAAAAAAAATGTTTTCTGTTTCTCTCCTTTATTTTTCCCCCCTCTGTGCTTCAGATGCACAAATTTGTTGTCATACACAATCAAGTAAATAAATATTTATTCGTTTCCACTGTAGGTGCAATATATATTGGAGTCATAGAAAGGTAACGCATCTAATGACAAAGACACATGAGCGTGTTAACAGCACAAAATGTACTACGGAGCAAGTGGAATAATCAATTACATAAGAAATAATGTAATATCAATATATTACATAAATTTATGCTACTTTTGTTATAAAAACAAAACTAATTTTGCTTGGTGTTTTATTTGAAATTATTTATCTTATTTTTAGAGCATCGTAGTTGTTAATAGCAGCGATCCGATCCATTAAATTAAGAAGTGAAAATACAGATCCAGATTTACGGGTGGGTGGATAGCAGCCAGCAATGACGACAGTGCCAGGGACAGCATTGTGAATGTTCGTTTAGACACAGGTCCACAGATCGCTATAAATGTAAGAGGGGGGGGGGGGGGGGCAACATCTTGAACAAATCGACGTATGTAATACCGGTAGTGTCCACAAAGATAAAGGCTACAGGAAATTTAGGGAAGGCCCGAACCACCTTCCTTTCCGCTGTTTTGGGCTTGTTTTGACATATTAAGAAACGTAATTAATAATTACGAGGGTACATAATTCATGATTAAATTATCTGTAATAGGAGGACATCAAAACTAAACAACAATGATCTATCGTCATTCAGAAAAGAGTGAAGTGTCACAGTTGTAAGGGTTTCCCTAAGGTAACCAAAGAGCGACCCTCATACAATATGTTCACATACGTAGGGATAGTATAAGAATTAATGAAATGGATGTCCGGGATTTCACCCCCTTAACGATTTGAGATCATCCTTCATTGGTATATTTTCTTATCGAATTTCTGATTTTTTCAACACTAAATGAAATATAAAACCTTGGGTTTCATCCTTACCATTGCCGTAAGTTGTGGGGGGCAGGGGGTAACCGCCCCAGTTTAAGCTTCCTGTCGTTCGAATGGGGCCCACTTCAAGGTTAAACTTTCTTACTCCATATGATACGATACGACCATGAATGCATAAATAAAGCATAGAATGTGTTCACCACATCACCAATAAATATAAATACATAAATCTGTTAAATGAAACGAAAATTTGATCTGGGCTCATTTCAGTAAAAAGTCTTCTATTAGGGCTCCCAGAAATTACATTAATTTCTTAAGGTTTTAAGTTGAGTCAAATACTGTCCCCTCAATGAACTTGTGAAGCATGGAATGTGCCCACCATACCCTTTCCAAAAGAACTGAAAATAATTTAAGGTGCTGTTGCTGGCCCATCATCTGAACAAAATACATATCCCTAAGATGAAGCATAAATGCAATTTGGATCCTACTTCAGTAGAACTCTCAACTGGGGCCCCTAGAAGTAACACACATGTTTAATAAGATTTTAAATTGCGTCAAATATGGGTCCCACGGTTTAACTTGTAATAAATGCTGAATAAAGTAATAACTTGAAATAATAAATTTTGTTATGTCCCGAGAAAAATAACCGGGGTGCTACTTCTCACGAAAGAACGTTAATACGTTAACTATACATATTTTTCTACGGGGGGGATTTTAATCCTTGCGCCCCCCCCCCTCCCCCAAGGAAAGTTTAAATTTACGGCGCTGATCCTTATCTCCTTGCCTGAAGGAGTCAATTCGCAGACTGCATAGGGAAATGTTGAGGACCCTGCAGTTTGTATTCTTGCCCAGATCTAAACATATTCGATACTTTGATATGAAAATATTAGGAAGACAACTTCTCTTTTTTGGTCAAAGAATCAACAAACAAGCCGAAAGCCGAGTGATGTTCTGCATTGTTATCAAGTAAAAAAGCAGAGAAGGCATTGTTGGGATGAAAAAGAAACGGAAAGAAAGACAGCAAAACACAAGTGAAAACTAGAAATTTTGATTAATATTGCAAAGAGCAAAGTATACTTTGATTAGCGATGATCACATGGGATTGGGGGGGAGGGGGAGGGGATAGATGAAGGCTTGTTCAGGGCTCACTTTTGTGAAATATACTATTAATTGAGAAATTGGTCGAAAAAAGTGCACTACTATATAACTTTTCATATATCAAAAATTCGTTGAAAAATAATGTTCTGGATTGGTATGACAAACATTAGGGGCGCAGCCGCCACCCACGCGCACGCCTATACCTTTGGAGGAACAAAAGTTTGAAACAGTGAAAATAAAATCAGTTCTGCGAACCTACGCTTGATTAACATATGAAAGGTAACTAATAACAGACACCCACTACATAATAATATATTGATTGCGTAATGTGCTAATAAAGATATATGATTTCATAATTACGTCAAGTGGAACAGTAATTTGAAATGCCGTTCCTAAATTGTTAATGTATTGAAAATAAATAGTAATAAGGATCTTAGTTCAAGTATTTCATTATCTACATATCAAGAGTCTGACACGAATTATTCTTATATACACGAAAGAATCAAACATAGGTTGATTTAATACGGCAGTTAAAAAGAAAGGGTATGTCGATGATAAAATACTTGAACCAAGATCCTTATCGCTATTTAGTTCTGCTCCATTTGACTGGTTATGAAAAAAAAAATGTTTTATCTTCCTTTATTAACGCAATCACTATCATTATATTTAGTTGGCGTCTATTACCAGTCGATTGTTATTTATAAATGTCTTGCCCAGTGTAATAACATCCTCCAACAAGCTATTGTTCGCAGATGATTTAAAAATCCATTGTAGCATTTCCTCTGAAGTAGATGCTTTCTCCTTACAAATTGACATCAATGCAGTCTCCAACTGGTGCAAACCAAACATGTTGTTATTAAACATTTCAAAACGTACGTAGTGTAATGACTTTCATTAGAAAAAGGAACGATTTGGAATTTGAATACATTATTAATGAAACACCACTGGTCCGAGTAGATTCTATCACCGATCTTGGTGTGACCATAAAGTCCAACCTCTCATTTGATATACACATTAAGCGTATTATTAGTGACGCATTTAGGAATCTCGGGTTTGTAATGAGACAAAGAAGCGACTTCTCGAATATTGATGTTTTAAAAACTTTATATACCGCGTATGTTAGATCGAAGTTAGAATATGCTGCAGTAGTATGGCATCCTAATACAAAAAAGAACACACGGGAAATCGAAATTATACAATCTAAATTTGTTCGCTTTCTAACATACAAAGAAATGGGAATATATCCTAAATTCGGAAACTACTTGGACCTAGTAAGCAAGTACTCATTTCAATCTCTGGAAAACAGAAGAGTTAATTTTCTACTATCTTTTCTACACAAACTGGTACATAGTAAAATTCACTCAGAAAAAAATATTATCCGAAATAAGGTTGCACGTTCCGCAAAGAGTTACTCGACCTTATAATGCCGTCTTCGACCTCCCACCCGAAAGGACCAATGTATTAGATATATCGCCTATTAGGAGAATGTGCTCATTATATAACTGTATTCTTAAAGCATGTCCAGAGTTAGACATATTTAATGTAAATACAAGTGAATTTCATTGTTATATAAAGTAATGAATTGTTTTCACCTATAACGACATAAAATCTATGCAACATTATTAGTTGATATTCAACACACAGAGATACACTGTTACAAAATTAAGGTTAAAATACGCAACACAAGCATATTTAAAACATTACCAAAGTTGCACAATCAAGCACTTCCGCATACCAAAAACGGCGCGCCGCCATACTGCCATGAAATTTCGTATCTTGCAAATTCCAATAGAAGAGTACACGGGAAGAACGATCAAGTCCCATTTCTCGAAAAGTTGTAAGAAAAAACGCATTTTAAGTGTATATACTTGAATTTAAAGTTATTTTTGCTTTGAGCCTCTTTACTTGAGATCGAAGACATGCCTACAGCAAAAGAAAATAACTTTAAATTCACGTGTTTACACTTTAAAATGCGTTTTTTTGTCACAAGTTTTCGAAAATGGACCTTGATCGTTCTTCCCGTGTACCCTTCAATTCTATGTGACAAATCTATTTCTGTACCATCACAATGACGCAAATTTCAGACTTATAACTTTTCTGCACGTTCTGTAATACATGTTTTGACAAAGTTCTGTACACGGTCAATGACGCACACATGCTCGATCAAATGGTAAAAGAAAACAAACTGTAAATTTACATTTCGTCTCTGTTAACATGATAGAACGAATATTTAACTTTTCACAAATTTTAAGAATAGTACAGCTTTTATAATTGTCGAATTCATATGGAATGAGCCAAAAGACAAAAATACACTTTATGATTTAAATGTATAACGGAAATGATATTTCCAATACTGCTACTGACAGGTCCTTTTTATGAGAAAAGCCAGGTCAAAGAAATAACAAACAGAAAACAAATTAAACAGGGCAGTAGCAAGAAAGATATTTTTAGTTGTTCTTTGGTCTATAGTTCGGTACTTTTATTTCTATTTCATTTACGCACAATTATGACGTCTTTTGACGAATACTCTTTTGGGGACAGGGAAGTAGGACATATGTGTATCACATTGGTATTCGTCTGGTGAAAGAGAGAAGTGTTTCTGGAAAAAAATAATCAGTACACCCTGCCGCAGGACTCAAACCTACCTGCTTCTCTCTACCGCTAAGAAATCTACGAACATAACTGCAGACAACGCAGGTTGGAACCACTCTTCTTTTGTTTTCTCAAATCTTACTTTCTCTCTCTCTCTCCTACTACTACAGATGACTGACAAGTCAAAATACTGGTGATTTTTTTTTCTATGTAAATGTTTTAAATATTAACTTCCCTCTTTTATTATTATTATTATTATTTATCCCCATGCTTTAACTTTCATTTGTTTTATCATTTACTTGCTTCTTCTCCTAAGGGCAGGTTTATTTGGTATGATTTTTTCCCCTTATCCATTGTTGATTGCTTCTGTTACAGACAAACTTCTCAGAGAAAATGGACAAATAAAGGCAAAAGCTGATTTTGAATAATATGATTCTTTTCATAGCCGTATTTCTCTGAAATTCTATACTCGAGGAGGGACATCAGTTCTGTACGAGGAGCTAAATGCGCGTAAGTCCAATTTTGGCCGAAACGTGATAAATCCAGTTTTGTACAATATTCGGAAGGCTTCAAATAATAGTTGCTCGATTCTCACTCTGTCTATAATGTAATTTGTCCATATAGTTTCTATGTGAAAGGAAGTAGTTTTTTTTCCTTGAAAACAAGGATTTGTGACTTACACACTTCCAGCTCTCAGGTACAGAGTTTTCGTACGTGCAAATAGTATATTATAGGTGAAAACTGAATAGACAGGACAATAATTGTACTTTCGATGTATCCTAAAGGAAATCACGACCACAAATTCACACTTAATACAAAGGTAAGTCACTGATATTTCGACTTATAAAGTCATCCTCAGTAAAGTAAAGAAACTGAATTCACTGAATAACTGGGAAACAAGATCTCGGACGTCCACTTCAAAATCAATTTACAACCTTCTGCGCATGCACAAATACTATTAAAGGTGGATTTTGGTAGGTTTTTGTGTTGAAAATTAAGCTAGGTACAATATATAATAAATAAATTGTATCCACCTCAATTTTCAACACACACACACAAAAAAAAAAAAACTTTTACTAAAACCCACTTCCCAACTGTACTTGCGCATGCGCAAAAGGTGTAAATTAATTTTGATGTGAACGTCCGCCATCTTGTTTCTTTTCTCTCTCTCTCTCTCTCTCTCTCCCTCTCTCTCTGTTATTCAGTGAACTTACTTTCTTTACTTTATTTGAGGATGACTTTTAATCGAAATATCTAGTAATTTATCCTTGTGTTAAGTAAGTGTGATTTCCCTTAGAATACATAATAGGTACAATTCCTTTCCTGTCTATTCAAATTTCACCTATTATATTGCCTATACGGCCTATTCCCATACGTATTTCCAATAGTACATTAAGTGTATCAATAGATAATCATATTTATAACTACGTATAAAACAAAGTACAAAAGCATAATAGATAAACGATGTATGTACTTCAATTTACATTATAAATAAGTTACACTAAGTGAAGACAACGGTTTATACATGGAATATATCTATCAGAGTTTTGCTTCTGCTATTTAAGGCAAGTTTCACGGTAAAGTATGTGGAATACAATAAGATCTTAGCCAAAGATGAACGCCGCCGAGTTCTTTCTGTTGTTATGAACCCAAAGACGCCTCCATTTATAGGGATGCTAATAATGCTATAGATATGTTGCGAATGCTAAGGCAATTATTTATATTCTTATTATTTACAGAAACTTCTGTAAATACTCTTGGCGAGTACGTGAAACGGAGACAGATTTGATTTATATCACGACTTAAATACTATACAGTGTGTCCCTGAAATAATGATGCCAAATTCTTATTTACATCAAACCACGAAAAATGTTAATTTGAAGAAATTCCGAAATCTGCTTAGTTTCGGTGCTACAGGAAGTCAAAGTTTCGGCGGCATCGTCACAAATGACGTCATGTCTCGACAAGTAGTGACGTAAGTGGGGTCGACATAGCAATCACACTCGAAGTAGTACCTAATACATCTATTTATGTTGATGAGTGGCGAATACAACTTAGAGGGGATTATTATGCTTGCCTTATTAATTCCTTGAAAATGTAATTCTTCGGTTACGAAACCTGTCTATGCGGCACTCCCTCAATCAAAAACATGACGTATTGAGTACTACTTCGACTCTGATTTGCTAAGCCGACACGGCTAACGTCATTATGTGTCGAGCTACGAGGACTGTCTCAAATGAAACGGGACTGGGTTTGTCATATGGGCTATGAGAGAACTAGGGTTGTATATAATCAAGTAATATGATGTCTTGGTAGTATAGGACTGTAAGCTCAACTTTCTGCAAACATTAGATTTTTTAACATTCTTTTGTTTCTCGTTTGCAGATCGTTGAGAACTGAGCAACGAATCAACCTGAAATTTCTGGTCCGTTCGGGGAAAAGTCCGTAATCTTAACTTTATTTTTATATGGGTCAGTCTAGTAACTGTTGACTTCGGCCCGTCACGTTCGAGTTCAAAGACACCCATGCTCCTGCCGGTACTCGAATCCGAGACCTTCGAGTCGTTGGCCTAACGCCTTGGACAGCACGGCTACCCGTCAGAAGCACTTCAAATGCTTCGGCAGGTGTATGAAGCTAACACCATGTCACGCACACATGTGTTTAAATGGCACATGAGGTTCAAAGATGAGCGCGAGGAAGTGCAAGATGATTTCAAAAGCGGGAGGCCTTCAACAACCAGGACTAACAATAGCGTCGAACGGGGAAGGCAGGTGTTGGGTGCTGATCGTCGGTTCACTGTTCGACTTCTTGCCACAGGGTCAGACGATAAATCAACAAGTCTGCAAAGATCCTGCGACGCTTCCCTCGCTCAGTGCGCGAGAAGAGATGGGAGTTGTGGCAGGACAAATCGTGGCTGCTGCATCATGACAACGCACCAAGTCAGAACGCTTCAGGATCGGGCAGTTTCTGGCCCAGAGGAACATCGCCGTTCTGGAACAACCCCTTATTCCTCTGATTTTGTCACTGTGCGCAATTTTTTTTACTCTTCAACCTGAAGCGGATTATGAAGGGTACCCATTTTAAAGGCGTCGAGACCAACAAAAGGGCCGTAACGACGAATCCTTCCAGCAGTGCATAAATGCAGGGCAGAGAAGAATGGAAGAGTGTGTTAGACTGGAGGGGGATTACTTTGAAGGGAACACCATGCAGTTTGCCGTTTGGAACAGTAATAAATTGTCAGTGACACCAGTCCCGTTTCTTTTCAGACAGAACTCGTATGTCGTCATTTGTGCCGATGCCGCCGTGACTTTGAGTGCCAGTATCTCCGAAACTCTGCATAATTTTGCATTTCTTCAAAGGAACTTTTATCTTGTTTTAATGTAAATAATCGCCTCCATAAGTTTGCACCTTTATTTCGGGAACACCCTGTATAGCTGACTAAACACTATTACGAAAAAAAAAATCGAACTTTTTCAGCTCTTCCTCAAAATTTAATAACGTAAATACGGCAAATGAGAAGGAAAATATTAGCATTAGGACTACTCTTCGGGGTTCGTGTCAATTTTAAAAGAAGAGAGAGTTGCCAGATAATGAGTGCAAAGACATTTTTGTATGCTCTATGGTTGTCTTGAAGAAAAAAAAGCATCTAACTTTAATACCAAGTTCCTCAGTGAGTCATCCCAAATACTAAAGAGATTACAGAATAACAAACTTAAAAAAAAAGGGCAAGCATAGTTTGGAACTCGTGTGTAATTTCTCTTGTTACTTTGAAACTAGCATCCAAGGCTTTAATCCTTTATTACTCTTGAAAAAAAAAACATGCTATTCATCGGTATTAAAAATACTTCTTTTTACTCATATACAAACCTTGTATTTGTATCATTACATTCGCCCGTTGAGTTATGTATAGATTCAAGATGTAGACTATTTGATCTCGCAATACTAGGACTGTTTGTAGCCTGAAAAGAACAATAACAAAGCGCTGTACTTAAAAAAGAAAAATACTGGACCTTTCTGAATTTGGACTTAAGCGAATAAGAATTTTAAGAGGAAGGAATAAACAGTTTTTGTTTGTTTATTCAACAGCATATATTTTCATTTCATAGTGACATTTATACGGCACGGAGGACAAGTATCAACAAATACGCACCTGTGAAAAATTATCGTAGTTATTCTCTTTATAAATGTAAACAATTCCTTCACGAAGCACTTTTCGCCTTCTCCAGGAGCCTTCTTCAGGCAAACAACATTTTACTGTGTTGAAATGTGTTTTTAGGACCATTGATAGCTAAAAGGACTTATAATCCTGCTCATTCTGCCTGTCCGTGTTCAGAAATTAAGTCTCAGGAACTACAACGTGTACAGAGATGCTTGAGGTGTCGTTGGAAAGATCTTGACTAAACTATTTTAGGGCCCCTGGAACCGTCCTGATTGGTGCAGTGTTGCCATCCCATTTTCTAAAATATCAATTGTTCATATTGCTTCCATTCAGTTAGACCTAGCTGTGCAAAACTTGGAATAAACATTATTCGACTGAGAGAGCTTACGTTGCCAAGCAACCCACTTCCAGTGTTACCAGGCTCTATTCTATAAAATTATTTTATATCACATTGCTTCCATTATTTTCACCATACCAGCACCAAACTTGGCATAAACATCATCTGACGGATTTTTCCGCTCCCTACGAACCAAATTATCAGTGTTGTCAGCGCATGCCAAAAATATATCTCATAAACGATAAGGTCTAGACATGCATGAGGTGTCATTCGAAAAGTACAGTCGTAGAGCGTTGGCGTATCATTCGGGAAGTCCTGGGTCCGACCATCCTGACTGAGGTTCTTTCAGGATTTTTCCCTGTTACACCAGGCAAATGCTGGGATGACACTTTCAACATAGGCCTTGGCCGACACCTTCTCGTATCCTTTCTCCCCTACCCCAGCCTTAGATACCTAAAGGCCATAAATAAAATTCAAATTTGAAAAGTAGTCTAAGTGTACGTGCAGGAACGAAGGACAAGTCCTTCCCCCCTATACTTATATGAAAATTTGCTAATAGTTGATAAAGAAACGTTTCTCGAACGTGAAAACAAAATGTAATAGGGAACAATTATGTGTATATGCAGAGGTAAGATTCTTACGGAGCGGGGGGCTGACTATGCTGACCACTTATATCTAAATTCCCTAATAGTTGAAATTAAGCGTTTCTCCTTGGGGAAGGTCGACATACAATACCGAACAATGGTGTGTATAAGCAGAGTCAAACCAGTCCTGATTAGTGTAGTAGTTCAAAGTTGTCAAAACAGTTTTTAAAAAATATAATCAATTATTCAAATTGCTTCCATGTAGGTACAACTAGCTGCGCCAAACTTGGCATAAACATTATTCGATACAAATAGTGTGAATTTTCGAGAACCTATGCACTGCAGTTATCATTGTTGCCAGCCATTTTTAAAAATTAATGCTTGTGTGGCTAAAATGGTATCAAGGGGCCGGAGACTTTGCGATTGTTAGTGGAATGACAGCTGTAACTTGTTTTGTATGGATACGTGTATTTGAGACGGTCATAGGCACTGAACTAAACGTATATAGTATATTAGTTACTGAAAATTGTGAACATGTTGATCAACATGTGCATGCATATTACTAAATTTATTTTATGTACATGTTCGTCGAAATGAACGTGGACTGTGGAAAAATTTAATAAATAAATATATGTGAATAAAAATATTAGAAGTTTTTAAAATAGTTTTTTTTTTTTTAATTTCTTAACTTGATATAGATATTTGACAAAAGTGACAGCCTAAACAAGTTAAAGCAGCGATTCTACTAACAACCGCGCGAAGGCTTCGGTCCGTTGATAGCATTTTAGCCACCCAAATATGTTTTTATAAAATACGCTGGCAACACTGAGAACTGAAGTGCTTCAGTACGGGAAAACTCAGCCTACTTTTCTCTTGTGTCAAATAATGTTTGTGCCAAGGCTGGCGCAGTTATGTCTAACTGAATGGAAGCAAATTTCAGCAATTCATTTAAAAAATAAATGGTTGGCAACACTGAACTACTACAGCAATCAAGACGGTTTCAGAGCCTCTGAGCTAGTCTAGCTAAGACCTTTCGAACGACACCTCATGCATGTCTCTACACCTTATAGTTCATGAAATTATTTTTGGCATAGGCTGGCAACACTGACAATGGGGGTTCCTGGGGAGCGGGAACATCCGCAGTATGATCCTATTGTGTAAACAATGTTTATGCCAAGTTTGGTGCTGCTATGACTAAAATGATGGAGAGAAATTTTTTGAAAAGTATAATTTTATAGAAAAGAGGCTGGCAACAGTGATAAGTGGGTAGCTTGGCAACGTAGACCCTCTTAGTGTTCTTGTATTGGGTCAAATAATGTTTATGCCAAGTTTGGCGGAGCTAGGTCTAACTAAATGGAAGTAATTTGAAAAACTGATTTTTATTTTAACAAAATGGGCTGACAAGATTGAACCACTGCACCAATCAAGACGGTTTCAGAGCTCTGAGCTAGTCTAGCCAAGACCTTTCCAACGACACGGACGGACACCATGAGCGGGAATAGAAGGTCCCTTTAGCTATAGCTTCGCTATCAAGGGACCTAAAAGTTAAATAAAAAAATAATGGTTTGTGTTTGCTTCTATGAAGGAAGCCCAAGCTTTATGTGGATTACCTCTACCTATATTTCATTCTGGGTGGTTTAAAATAATAAAAAACACGCTTCCACAGTAATCCGTTCGGTACTGTTTGTGGAACTGTCTTATTTATTATTATTAGTACTATTTTACAACAATACAACACGTTCGTTGTGCTAGGAAAGTTTTTATTTATTAATATTTACATTATTTCTCCTACCTATTTACACACTAGAAAACAATAAGCTATTCCAACCACGTGACTATCACTCAGTTGCACTCACAGTATGCTTTGAATTAAGGAGATAAACCTTAACTTTCTCATTCCTCCACCCAGAATGATATACAGTAAGCGCTCTTTAATCCGGCACGTTTGGGACCTAACCAAGGCCGTGCTGGATTAGCAATTTTGCTCCAGTATCGAAAGCCAATACAGTTTCAACGGGAATGAAAAAAAGGGTAAAGCTGTCCTCTGTGCGATAGGCGGGATGTGGAGGTAGGTAGCACTCCACATATCCTCGACCTGCAGTACGAAGTGACGTAGGGTGGTCAGTCCCACGCTCGACCACCTTTACCTACCAAAGGTACCCAGTAATACCAAGGACACTCTGATACTCAATTTGATAGGAGGCTAAGTGCACATCAAAGTGTCATGCATGGGAACACTGCGAGAAAAGTATCTAGCGTCCTGGCCAGGCTTTGAAAGCTTTAACGGGAATACCAAAGAAAATTTAATACAGTACAGAACAATGATATTTAAAAGCAGTTATACATGTAATAAGCTGCTCTATGGCAAGAAAAAATACACATGAGCGTTACTGTTTAAAAAAGTCTGGTATCACGTAGCATCCGTGATTCGGATCTTTTCTTTAAAAAAAATCATTACGGATTGTACACAAAGTTGGATTCGGCAAATTTTATAAATGTATTTAACGCATCAGAAGCCTGTTTCCACAACACTTTAGCTTCATCTGCCATGGCTTTTCCTTCTTCAATAAACGCCCGAATCCACCCGAAAAGAATCTGATTACAGAATGTGCCAAAGATGAAGAATGTCGGATTAAAAAGCGCCTACTATATCGTCAATGTTACGATGGCTTGCTTAAGCTATTAAGTTCTTAAATTCTACACTCACTCGACTGCAAGTCTCTCATTGCTTATTTTTATTTCAAAATAGGAATCTTGTTACTGAAAGCACGGAAATGGAGAAAACAAAGAGTTAAAATAATGGAATTATGAATCTTACCTGAGGTTGAATGTCATCTTTTGCCAAAACTGCTAATTTAGATTTGAGGAGAGAGACAGCCTGAACAGCAGAGTGAATTACATCATAACACATATTCAACCTTGTATGGCATGGATGACATATGGAAGTTGGCAATTCATCACGGGGTAAGATCTAGAAAAATCAAATAATTTTGCATACAATTCTCAATATGTTACCCGTAATGCTATATTCAACCAATTCATTAGCATTTTGTACTAAAATTCAATATTCTGCATCAAAATTAAATCATTACTGTTGAATTAGGATGGTTGTAAACACTGCTTTTAGCAAAAACAAAATTTTAAAAAAAGCATGGTTTTGGTGGGAATAAACAATATCGTCCTCTAACCTTCACATAGAGCAGCGTTTCTGAACCTTTTTCATCCGCTATCCCCTTTTTATCATGTCTCTAGGCGGCGACCCACAAAAACATGACAGTTGATTTGCTGTATTTGATAATAAATGTGCAAATTATATTATCCAAAAACTAGTCAACAAATTACAATAACTTTACTTACTTACTTACTCTATGGCTTACGGAACTCGCAAGTTCATCGCCGTAGTAACAAACCTTCGCCATAGGATTCTATCCCGAGCAAGATCAAGCCAGTTTTCCTCACAAACACCTACTTCTCGAAGATCCTTTCTAATATTGTCCTCCCAGCGTCCTCTCGGTCTTCCCAACGGTCTCTTTCCCTCCGGCTTTCCAACCAAGATGGAATATAATCTTCGTTTTTCTCCCACCCAAGCTACACTCACCTGCCCATCTTAGTCGTCGTGATTTCATTATTCGTACAACATCGGGTGAGTCGTAGTCCGTGAAGCTCTTCGTTATGCAGTCTCCTCCATTCTCCAGTTTTCTGGTCCCGTTTCGGCCCGTATATCTTTCTGAAAACCTTATTTTCAAACACTCGTAATTTATGTTCATCTGCTAGGATCGTACTCTAAATTTCGCAACCTTACAGTGTTACCGGCAGAATAACCGTTCTGTATGTTTTCAATTTCAACTTCCTTGATATTAATCGCGAGGTTAGGAGTTTCTGAACTGAATAGAAACATGTGTTGCCCAATACTAAAGGACTTTTATTTCTTCCGTTACCTCGTTTTTACTCGTTACGTATAATAACTTTAACAATTATAAAAACAGCAATCAAAATAAAATACCTTTTTATTAGTTTAATGAAATGTATTTTTACTTTTAACCTAGAAAACCCAAGTTAAATTTATTTTCTCACCTCCCCTCGCACACAACCCGTGACCCACCTGGCCTAGAGCGAATGAGAAAAGAAAGCAGTCCTACCTTGGTTACGATAGTAAGTATATAATCCCAAACTTGAAAAGCATGAGGTTTTGATGCGTAGCAATTAGTAATACGCGTTGTAAATACTGTTAGGTCGGCGTAAATATATAAACAATGACAGGTCTTGTCACCTGACTCATAGAACATTCCTGTATTTCAAAATGCATAAAAATGGAAACAAGTGAACCATGTTACTGATTATCTAGTGCGGTGCTTTTCAACCTTTTGCCAGTCTCGGACCGGCAATATATAGGGGAAAATCTTTACGAACCCACAAGACGGAATATTAGGAAAAAGGAATTTTTTTTTAAATTATGTATTTTGTAGTATTTTAGTATTATTTAGTAAATTATAGTATTTCGTAACTTTATTTCAAGCAAATACAGCCTCTCAGGATGTCATTTAGAAATTTATCTTTTTTTTAAAAAAAAAAAGAAAAAAGATTGAAATCCCTACAAATTCACACAATTTGTGGAATTCACTAACCTTGGTAACATTAGTAGTTACCGACCCTAATTTTAGTATGCGATATCTGCTGAGTTTTAGAATAGCGGAATCGGAGTGGGTTTGTTTGAAGTTTAAGCAGGAATAAACACATCTTTACATTCTATTTGCTATGTAAGGGAATGTAAACGTTGAATCCAATTTTTACACTCAAAACCTACAAAATAAATTAATTCTTTTACTTTGCCGTGGTCCGGCGGTTAAAAACAGCTGATTTGGTGGACTGAGGATTTCCACTACTTTTCTCATTTCCACTACCAGACAAATGCCGGAGTGGTACCTAGAATTGAAGCCTTTTCCTGGAAAAGAGGCTCGCCGACGGACGTTCTCTCTCAGACTGTGATTGGCTGAGAGCATAAATCCGTACTCCCAATTAAGGGTAAATTAGATAATTAATTACACACAAGCGAAGTCCAAAGTATTTTTAAATATCTGGAATGCAAAGGAATTTTACCAGAGTCAAATTCACATGACTAAGACAAAAAAGCACGGACGTAAGAAATACAACAATTGTAGTATTAAAAAAAGTATACAAGAACATTCGCTGGTATTGTTACATTACATTTATTTCTTCATTAATTACGTATGTATGTGGAAGGTTCAGTACCGAATTTACATAGAAATAGGCATTTACACCATACACATTTTATGGTAAACTTTATTTTTATATGGGCCAGTCTAGTAACTTTGGACTTCGGCCCGTCACGATTCGCCTTTAGCTGTTGTTAAAATCCACACCTATGCCCCTGCCGCGACTCGAACCCAGGACCTTCGAGCCGATCGCTTACCGCCGCAGACCGCTCGGCCGGCACATTTTATGGTGTGTGATTCTTACCATGTTTATAGCAAATTACTACAGACTACTTATATTCATTCTATCTTAATATATACACCGTACTAACAATAATTAACAATAAAATCATAAATTATTATTTTATTTTTCACGTCTACATTAGGTGCAGATTCTATAAGTTTCTTGCAAGTATTCATTTATACTATAAAATGACTTCTCTAATAAACATCATCTGAGCTTCGTTTTGAATTTCTTAAAGTTATCGTCATATGTTACATGATTTGGGGGTTTGTTGTATATAATATTACATGGTCTCTATTAATTTTGATTTGAAATTCCCTGAGTTTTCCAGGTTTTTCCTGAGTTCTTAGTATAGTGGAACACGTAAATACGTAATGACATCTTTTAAATCCCTCCAGCACCCACCCAGTCCAAGCATCTTGTACATTACTGGTATATGACAAGTGAAAAAAAAGACAATTCCTTTAAAATAGAGACTTCTCTAAAATAGAAAAGGATTTTAACGCATCGAAAAAAAAAGCAGGCGTGGGAATCGAACCCGCGATCTCCGCCTTGCCAACTGTGGACTGGTCCACCTCAACGAATTCCCTGAAAATTCCAGCGTGGTAGACACCCTGTGTTACCTATATATCTAGGAACACCCTGTACTATGCTTAACGTGATGAAGTATGATTTTTTCTTGTATTGTAAACATGATATTTTAGGCTACATTATTTATTTCTTTAATATGACTAGCCATTTCGTAAATACATAATGAAGGTAGAAAGGTAGTAATTCGAACATTTTAAAAATTTCTATGCAGCTATCTCTGCGTCCGATTCTTGTTATGATTTGTAAAACCTGTTTCTCTTTTAGGAATACTATGGAGATTTCGCTAGTGTTACCTCAAAATTATGGAAAAATTAGTCCATAGTAAACCTGTATTTGGTGTTAATTCTTAAGGTTTCTTTTAAAATTCTTAATTCATCCAATTTGGAATTAAGCTTCTGAAACAGTGTTTGTATGTGATTAGTCCATTTAAGGTTCTCATTTATAGTAACTTCTAAAAATGTACTATCACTAGTCCATTGAATTGTAATTTTATTTAAAGCCTTTAGGCAACTTTGGCTCAGGCCGAATGGATATTGGTGGGAGGGAGGAAAGTGGGAGGACCCCGAGAAAACCCATGCACACAGTGTTTCTCCACCACATGGCATGAGCAGGGATCGGATCGAAGACCTCTAGCACCAGAGGTGAGCGCGCTACTACTGAACTACCGCGGCCCCCTAGTCAGTTGTTTCAGTAGGCACTTTGTTGCTATTACTGAGTCTTGATTTTTATTCTGTACTATCTATACTGAGTTTTTATTTCATTTTGGACTAATTCGTTACTGTCAAACCATAGTTTTATCTTTCCGATTACTTCTTCAAATTTCATCGATATGTTTTCTTTTTATGGCCTTTAGGCATCTTACGGCTCAGGTCGGAAAAAGGATTCGGGAAGATGTTGGCCAGGTCCTATGTTGAAGATGCCATCCCGGCATTTGCCTGTCATGACTGAGAAAAAAAAACTAAAAACCTCAGTCAGGATGGTCGGACGCTGGGATCGAATGCTACGCCAACGCTCTACCATTGAGCTACAGCGGCTCGGTCTCGATATGGTGCTGACATCTTTACTTTTTACTAGAGTATTAATATCATCAGCATGTAGAATCATTTTTGTGTCTAGTATATTTGTAAATCGTTTATATATATTAGGAAAAGTACGAGACCCAAGATCAAGCCCAGAGAAACCCTGTGTGTTGTTTCTCGATGTGTTAACTTTATGTATCTTTTGTATTTCGTTCGCTGTATTGGTAATTTCTACCGCCTGCTTTCTGTGATGTAGGTACGATTCAAAAAATCTTAAACAATTGCCACTTAATCCGTAATGATCGATCTTGTATACAATTATTCAATGATTTACTAAGTCCAAAGCTTTTTAGTTAAATAATAAGATAAACATAATACCAAAGGTTTTTCATGTAGTTCGTGAAGTATATTATCTATCAGGTGGTGGTGTTGTTGCAGTGCTTTTCTGTGGGATAAAAATCATTTTAATATAACGGTCAAGATACAGGTATATGGACCTTCATATAGAATACTACTCAAGACATGAACTTACCACAATAGAAAAACATCTACTAATTTTTTCTACTAATTCCAGAATCTCCCCATGTTCACTATACACGGCTAATAAATAGGTGTGTTTCTTGGCACATAAACGGCAATAAAGTCTGGGAAAATCTTCATCAATTTCACGGTTGCGGACCTCCTGACTTATTCCAACACTGTCCTTTCTCTTTGTATCGTTTCCACCTACATTTCAGAAAAGAAAAGTAACATCATGTTAAGAGCAATTTTTATAATTAATTCATTTAATATTTTTATAACATAGCTAAAGAGATGAACATTCAAAATGTTAGAATTATTATCTGTTTCATCTATAAACCACTAGCTGAATTTTCTTCGTGCATAGTTCAATTTGCGTAACTAAAATAGTTCCTAGCAATATACTTAATATTACTCAATAAAACCCTATTGTCATGCAGTCAAACAATAATGAGTGGTTAAACAGTTGTTTTAAAGCTGAAGAAAAGTTTTAAATCGGGCACTTGAAATCGAGCATCATTTCCGTTGTTTCCGACGGTTTTACAGAAGGTGGCGACGTGTTCAAGATGATACCAAAAGTGGCCGCCACGTCTATATTTTGTTACAGATCTGAGAAAAGGAAGTCAACAGAGCCAAAATTCTAGATGCCACCCAAGCATTTGCCTGGTGTGACTGAAGAACTCAGGATGATCCACGTGACCCTGTCTCGAACGTCCGCCTCCTCCTCAGTGCTTAGCCGAAGGCAGTGATATTAACCTTAGATCATGGGGGCTTGGTTTTAGTCCTAAAACTTCAATACACCCTGTACTATAGGTACGAGAAATGTACTTGGTGCGCACCAAAATTCCATACCCCTTTCCTTTGGGATCGGGATTAATTCTTAGAGCCATAATCACATGTGTAGTGGTTTGATTTTGAATTTTATGGCCTTTAAGCATCTCTGGTTCACGCTAGGATAGGGGGGGGAGAATGTTGGAAGGTAGTCGGCTAGAACCTAGTTAGTAAGTACCATCCCGGCATTTGTCTGGTATGAGTGAGAAATACGAAGAGAAATATTACTATTTTCAACTATAATGAACAAATTTCAAGCTTCTGTCATTTGTGAAGAAAGCGCGTTTTCCAGTGAGCCCAGTGACGATAAATTTCACTATTGGAGAGCTGTTAATTGGGTTTTTATCTTCATGTGCTGAAAGATAGCCGATATTCGTAAGCAGTTGAAGGATGTTGTGGTGAAAATATCCTTACCAACTGTACAGTGAAGAAATGGGTTCATGAATTTACAGCCGGAAAGCAGTAATTCTCCAAAATCTGCTACGGTTTAAACGTCCGCTGAAAGTATTACCATATTGAAGGCTTGAAAAAGGAAGACAGAAAACGAACTGAGGAGAAACAAACTGTTATCTTACGGCATTCCTTCAAAGCAGGATACGAAAATACTTGGACAATATTTGCTGTTATCAATAGTCAGTTGGCGTCAGGTTTCTCTTCTGCTGGTCGAACAAAGTGTCTCCCGAATTTAGAGGAGAAAAGGTCATGATTTTTCATGACTTCAACTGACTTGTATGATGCATATCTTCATAAGAGATAAATAAAGAACAGAAAGATTTACGGGGAACAATGTTCCGTAGTTAAAATATACAAAAACACTTAAACATATATATTTCCGATATTTCGACAATGAATATTGTCGTGAACGCACGACGAGGTGAGAGGAAGGGTGATTGCAGGAAATCTTTAATTTAATGTTATGCTATTAGATAAAATCATGGCCTGAAGTAATATCTCATGGCTTTCATGACCAACCAGTCATATTCATGACTCATTATCTTCATTGCTGGCAGACATCCTGTCGAAGAGGCCATGTGTAGGACAATGCTCCATGGAATTATCGCAATGAACATTGAAATCAATGGACAACTTTCGGTAGGTAGTCATCAGGATGGATGCAATTTGGATTACACTTCTGAATCTCGTACAGAAACGGTAGTCAAAACAGTGAGAATACATTTCACCAATCACCATCAAAGAACCTTGTCACCTCGAAACCAAGCTTCCCTACACACTCTTCTACGATAAATATCGGAAATACAGTTGTTTACTGAAGCCCACCAATATTGGCAGTCAGGTTTCGTCCTCCAAATAAAACAATTCTCTGCCACTCATTTATATATATATCTGAACACACTTCACATCAGAACCTTACTTTAACGAAATCTTCTGTGTCAGAATCTTGACAATTCTCAGTCCTGATTCGTCTGCCACAGTTTAGCAAGAGATCTCTATCCCATAACCATGAACTGTGCACCTCCAGTTCTTCTTCCTTTTCTTTGGTGCTTTCATGTTTCAGTTTTAATTTTTCTGATCGTTATTTTCACACTTCCTTTGCCATTAAGTGTTTGTTTCCTGTGACCCCTTTCGTGATTTTTCCACCTTCATACCTGGCCACTCTGTTACCTGGCGTCAGCTGGCACAATGTTCGCTCCCTAGCACAATTCTTCTCTGTCCATCTCCACTCCTATTATGTGAGCAAGCCTTCAGGGAAATGTTGCCGCGTTTTTGTTGTGTTCGTGAAGTTCTTGTATGCCTGTCTTTGAATTGTGATATCCCAGTACCTATGTGTTTAGAACCCTTGATAGCAAAGCAATAGCAACCTTCTATTCCCGCCCATGGTGTCTGTCTGTGTCCAGAAATTAAATGTTAGGAACTACAAGGTGTAGAGATGCTTGAGATATCGTTGGAATGGTCTTAGCTAGACTAGCTCAGAGCCTCTGACATCATCTTGATTGGTGCAATGGTTCAGTGCAGCCAGCCAATTTTCTAAAAAATCATTGTTCAAATTGCTTCCATTCAGATATACCTAGCTGTACCAAACTTGACATAGAAATTAATCGACACAAGTACTGTGGATTTCCCGAACCTAAGTACTGCAGTTGTCAGTGTTGCCAGCCTATTTTATAAAAAAAATTATGCTTGCGTTAGAGGAGAGAAATACCTAAATACTTTTGTACACTTCCTACTCACTATATTATGTTCCCAATAACTTTTTATTTCTGAGGTCCAAAGCTGAGAAGTAACGGTTTAAAGAAGTGAAGTTTTTCAGTATTCAATACACATTGTCGAAAATATTTTTTGACTCTAATTTATTTTGAGTTTCAAGTAAAATGATGGCAACCGTATAATGTGTTAGACTGCATTGCAAAATAATAGTAACATTTGTACCCAGAAACGTGGTAACGTTTGAAGGATGAACAAACATTTAAGAAGTAGATGAATATACATAAAATGCAAATACAGAATGTGTACCGGATTTGTAGGAGAAAAATTCAACGACTCCAGCAGTTTTAGAAGACTACAAGAAATATTCAGCTTAATATTATGTTGTTTGAAAAGAGTGAATCTGACCTGAAGAAAAAATCTCATCACTCAGATGACCCTGAAATACGAAACGAAGCGTTCACCTTCAATATCTCCAGCATCTGCTTGCTCCTCTTCACCTTCTTTCTGCACAAACTGCCGGGGACTGTTTTTTAACAGTATTACGTTGGATTTAAGCTGTACATCGGCCTCCACAACGGACTGAACTATATCATACGTCATATTTAACTTTGTAAGACATGACTGACAGATGGAAGTGGGAAGAACATCATGAGATAAAACCTAAAAGAAAAACAATCAATATAAGAGGAAAACTGAATTTAAATTCATTCATTTAATACTTAAACTCCAAATATAACACGGAGATCAATTTAAGTTGCAAACAAAACAAAACAACGGAAAGGATTTGGGACAGAATCGGAGGATGCTCTCCGGAGTATTACTCCTCATATTCCCGCGTTCAATGCAACGAGTTCCAAAGCGCTAGGAATTCGGTGGCCGGTTGCTCTAGTGAGGGGGCCCCGAGATCCATTCCCGCACAGCGCCATTTTATTTTGTTTTTTCTTCTTACCACAGCAGCATAGTGTCTACTAATTTTGCGACTTGAAATTCCCTGAGTTCTTAGTATAGTGGAACATGTAAATATTACGTAATGATTTTTTTTTTCAATCCCTCCACCACCCAGTCGAAGCATCTTGTACATTATTGGTATTTCACAAGCGAAAAAAAAAAAAAAAAATAGAGGATACATTGCAAAAATCTGGTTAGCAGTGGCAATGGAACCCACGACCACCGCCTCGCCGGGGCAGTGCTCTAACCAACTGCAGACAAATCCATCTCATAATTTTCCCTGAGTTTCTATGTATCAGCCTTGATGCAGTATGATATTAGAACCTTGATCAGGACAGCGTTTTATCATCTTACTTGGAACACCCATTTTTAAAATTAGGATAATAGCCTATTGATCAATGGTGGTATTAATGCAATCCACATAACCACTCCGTTGTGCGGGAAAAATTATTTCAAGGAGGCGAAACTAAATACAGGGTGTCCCGAAAATAATGGTGCGAACTTAGGGAGGTGATTACTTACATCAAAACAAGAAAAAAGTTTCCTTTGAACAAATTCAAAATTATGTGTAGTTTCAGCATCGATACGATGCTCAAAGTTACGATAGCATCGTCACAAATGACGTCATACTTTGATTCTGATTTGGTAAGCCGACACCGCTTACACCATCACTCGTCGAGCTATGACGTGACTTGTGACGATCCCGCCAAAATTGTGAGCGCCTGTAACTCCGAAACTAATCAGATTTCGTAATTTCTGAATTCTTTTCTTGGTTTCATGTGAATAATCACCTCCCGAAGTTTGCACCATTATTTCAGGGACGCCCTGTATAGAAACTGTTTGTGCTCGGAGGAATAAAATTGTAAATTAATACTATACTAAGTAATGGAGTCTAAACTAGGTTCAACTATTGCATTGTAATCAAACACACCGGGATGCATTCAAAATAATAACCATCTTTCTTACCTTATGAAAGACATTCTTATACGAATTGCCACACCTTAAGAAAACCACTAGATTTACTCAGTCTGTACAAAGTAAACGGCAATCGCGCCGCGGTGGCTCAGTGGTAGAGTACCCACCTCTGAAGCGTGGGGTTTTCGGTTCGATTCCGACTCGTGGTAAACACACACCATGTGCGTGGGTTTTCTAGGGGTTCTCCCACTTCGTTCATTCCACTCATTCTTTCATCATGATCTATTCGGTCTGAGCCAAAGCTGCCTAAAAATATTTCAAAAGTAAACGGCAATCATGGTTAAGAACATATACCATGTTGGAAAATAAAGAACAGAGTTGCTGGTCAAGTAGACTGAAGAATTAGGGTTCACGAATCCAATATCGGAATCCTTGGTCCGCGGAATCGATGTTCCTGAAATGTTTGACTTCGAAGACCATTTTTATTTAATATACGCTTACGGACCATACAGAAAATTTGACCTAAGTCAGTTAAATATCTGGGGAAATTACGTCTCTTTTGGCAAGCACTCTTCCGGGGACCGGGAGAGGAAGACAGCGGCCAGGACCTTTCCCTAGGTGCGATAGCGGAATTCTTATGGTGAAACAGTGTGACGTCACTCGCATCATGCGAGATGCGCACTGTTCTTTATATCTATGGTCACTTATGTTACATCTTCCCCAGTCATTTATATAAACTCATTTTTTCTTTTTTAGGATTTCTTAATATTTTCTATAACAATCAATTTTAATGCTGAATGTGTTGCCATGTATAAAGTTTTGTGATACGAAATTATTTATTCAAAAGTGTTCATCTAAATATTTATTCTGAATGTTATGGCATAAACCAAAGACTTTCAATATTCCAAGAAATGATAACTAAAGGACAATTAAATATAATAATAATCTCGATCTGTATATGTCTAGTTTTACTTTAAGGTCTATGTTCGAAGAAACGAAAATGTACGAAAGTTGTCCAACAAAATGTATATAAGCTATTGATCTCTGTAAATCAATGAGTATTCTTTGGACTTCGACCAAAGCAACTCCTAGTCCCACTTAAGCTAGTGGGATAGGAAATAAAAAAAGTAATAATCATGTGAAGTTTTGATATGTTATTTAATCAGTAATACCTTCACCTCATCATGCATGTTAACTAGCGTGTTTCCGCAGCTCACTTAAGATAGTGGGCTGCCTACCAGAGCCCTGCACGGGCCGGGCGCGCCCGTTCGGCCCGCCGGATTACCCGACCCGACCCGGCCCGGCCCGTTTCAAGTACACCGGGTCGGACCGGGCCGGGCACATTCCGGGCCGAGCCGGGTCGGCCCGGACACATATGATGTGGGGCCGAACCAGGCACAAGTACTTCCTTGCCGGATCGGGTTGG
>JAGDQP010022576.1:0-30232 GCA_022664845.1 Lepisma saccharinum
ATATATATATATATATATATATATATATATATATATATTTTTGTTGAATCTTCTCGTACAACGTTTTCCTATAGAAGAAATAAAATTCTGCTATTACCCAGTATTTGAGGTGTAAGGTTTCATTTGGAAAGTAGTTAGTACACCGAAATATTATTTAGTGTCTGCTTATTTGTGTTGTGTGGAGAAGGTACTAAACCTTTCTCGGTAATCGTCCAATTTTTCTGGTACATCTGAAACGTGTTTCGAAGTGAATTTTAGTTTGATATTTCATATTTACGAATAGCATAAGAGGGAAAAATAGCCAATAGCTATGGGTTCTCTGTCGAAATTCTTGCGGCACGTGTTAACTCACGCCAGGCTTGATAGAGCCTATTATTACCTTAGTGGCTAACGTTCGAGGGTTCGACCATCGGGTTCTCGTGTAAACGGTTGATGTATGTGTGGATCAGACTTAGGCTGAACGACGTTTGTTGCTGGATCCAGGAATGATGTTGCACATAAGGTTTTGGAGGGTGCACATGCACAGACACTATGCCTCGGGACGGGATAGATTCCACCTGGTGTATGTTAGTTTGTTATTGTATTTTCTTTCGCGTATTTTTTATGTGAGTTAGGTGTAGGCGAAGTGAGTGATAAAGAATAAGGTGGATAGATACTGCTTAAGGTTAGGCGGACTCATTGATAACTTGATGGAAATATCACGAACTATAACTCTGTTATGGTAGCCACTAAGATAGTTTTTTAAAATAATTTTTAAACCTTCTCTAAGCTTCTATGATTATCTTTCAGCGCGTGTTATCTTAAAGTTTTCTCCTATCCTCTTTCTGCATAGCTTTCATGGGCTCTGCAGAATTGGGATGATAAGATTGGTTTTAACTGAATTTTTCCCCCTTTTGAAGCAAGTGAGTATCGACGTTACATGTGGATTCTGACCATGCTTGTGCAGGTATAGTGGTTTAAGGTTTTATCTCCTGTATATTCATCTTGCCTGAACTTATTTACGACGCCTGCAACTGTTAAATGAAAAAAAGGCTAAGTTCTTCCTCCTTAGCTCTCATTGACATTTATCAAAGCGCTAGCGCCTTTCCCTTTCTAGAACCCTTCTAAATCTTCTCAATTGCTATATTGGGGCCGCGACACAATATGCTGCCCTTCCAACGTGAATTTCTTTTATAATAAACCTTGTATTGTCGTGTTTTCGATTCCCATCACGATAACTGGTCAGAAATTTTGAGATATTTTCTTTATCTACAGACGTGGACAAATTATTAGCTATTTTCTGAAAGTCATGCAGATGTGTTGATTTATTTTATTTCTGAAAGTTTGTTGAAGAGAGCTAGTCCTTTGTGAGACACCGCATGACAATATGATTACTGAGCTGTTTCCAAGACTTTGGAACAGAAAGGCGTTTTCTTCCGTGGCCTGGAAACAGCCCAGATATGAACCCCATAGAGTCTCTCTGTGGGCCTTTCTAAAGAAAAAAGTTACAGCGCAGCATCCAACTTCAAGAAACCAGCTGATAGAAGTGGTGCATAATGTATGGCACGGTGATCCGGAAATAAAGAACTTTTGCTGTACGTTAATCAACCAGATGCCAAACCGAATCCAGGCACTATGTCAAGTGAAGGGTTTCCATACAAAGTACTGAAATACTGTAACAGTACGTAGAATGTAGTGGGATGCAAAATTATTCAGATATTACAAACCGTTTACACACGTCTTCTATCTTTAATTTGTGATTTTCTTAAATTTTCACGTGACAATCCTATAATTGCTAATAATTTGTCCACGTCTGTATTTTGTAAGAACGAAATAGATTTACCTGTTAAACTCACCTTTCAATGTCAGTATACAGAATATGCTCGTATAATTGCCGAAGAATATACAACTGAATGGTTAAGAAGGAAAAGATTCCACCTGAGCTTCATTTTGGGAAACTAAAAAGAAAACTGGTTTGCGGTTAAACTAGTGATCAAAATTAAAAACATATAATCACGAAGTTATGCCAGTAAAGACCCAAAAAATATTGCGTAATTATACGTTTTTGACTTTGACCATTAGTTTAACTGCAAAACAGTTTTCTTTCTGGATTCCCAAAACTAAGATCGGATGGAATGTTTTCCTTCTCAATCTCACCCATTCAATTATACGAGGATATCCTATATACCGACATTAAAAGGTGAGTTTAAAATTATATTATTCTCGTTACATAATCAATATAGAAGATATTGACATGAAGTGTTTCTGAGGAAGCTCGAGTGAAACATAGTGCAGCTTACTTCTAACGTCTTCTGAGGCTTTCTTCACTTGTTATATCTTATGTTCTGTATGTAAGGTAACAAAATTATCACTTATGTCAAAAAGATAGACAGAGAAGCATTACGCATATACAATCATAGAATAATTACATCAGTGAAGTTCATCCTCAGTAACAGAACGCTAAAATCTGTGTAGAGTTATTACTTTTCTTGAAACATGACATCTGGATATGAAATAATCACTCGCCAGTAATGAATGGAAATTGTGTGGACACAATAAACTCTAGCAATATTGGATAGCAATGTAATTAACACCATTGATTACACTCTTACGCTCATGAATTTATTATATAAACATGATTAATATAGGAAACAATCACCATACCTGCATCTTTCTAGCAACTCCTTCCAACTGTGTTTGTTCCAGCCTCATTCTTTGGGCGATGCGTAAAGGCGGTGTACTTCCGTCTGAATTGCAAGGAAGTGAATCTCCTGCAACATGCGGATTTCCGAACACAAAGTGCATTTGTACAGCAGCTTGGTCATTCTTCAACGCCAGAAGTCCCTGCCACATCACTGGATACCTCTGCAACCAAAGGAAAATGCTATGTTGTAACATGCACATGTTGTAATCCTACTATTTCTATTACACATAAGAATGTCAAGTTAACCTGCAAATACTCCTGACCATTTACATGGTTATGTTTATGACCGACGAATGCAGCTTAAAGGGGATTTCTATGCCTGCTCCATTAAACCACTGAATTCTTTAAAAACACTTATGTTGCGAAACCTATCTATGCGGTACTCCCTCAATCATAAACATTGCAGAAATATATGTTTCGGTTACTATCTACTTTGAGTGTGATTTGCTAAGTCGACACCGCTTACGTCATTGTGTGTCGAGATATGACGTCCTTTGTGACGATACCCCCTTAACTTTGAGCGCCTGTAGCTCCGAAACTACGCATAATTTTGAAATTTCTTCAAACTTTTTTTCTTTTCTTTTTGATGTAAATAATCACCTCTTGAGGTCTGCGCCATTGTTCCGGGTACACATTATATATATGGGGCAACATGGCGACTCCGTAGCATCAGTCCCGTAACAGTCCTCTCTGTCCATTTTCTATCTTTGCGAAACGTTGTCGCTTTTCTTGTGTGTTTGTGGTGTATCATTACCTATCCTTATTACGCCTCAGCACAGCCGATGGCAACTTCAGTCTACATACCAAAGCAACCTGGCAAACGTCACCGGTGCACTCTGCCCGGCATTCTATGTGGGGGGAACAGGCGATCCTTTGAATCACCGCCACTTTTCCGTCAACAGACTCGATTCGCCAGTGTCTACACATACACAATTGCACTACAATTACTTCAATGACAGTTTCCGTATAACTATAATCACTGCTCCTCCACAAATACATCCACAAGTCGTCTCTGGGAAGGGGCTTACATTCCAGGATTAAGAGAAAAACTGAAACCTGGTCTAAACTCGGAGTAACTTTTCTTTCTTCTCTCAATGTCTACAACCACACTTCCCCTCCTTGCCTGCCCATGCGCTTGCAGCCTTTTTTAGCGTTTCCTAACCGACTCCCATATTTTTGTGATTGACTCGGCAACCTACTCCCTTTTCGTTGCGTTTCTTATACTATATCCCACTTTCTCTGTATGTGTTTCCTATACTAAATTCCACTTTTCCAGCTACGTTTTCTATACTGTATACCACGTTCTCCGACTGCGGTTTCCATACTGAATTTAACTTCCCTGACTTTGTCTCCCTTACTGAGTACCAGTTTACCATCAATATTTGCGCACGCGCAGAATGTGGTCAACTGTTTCTGATGTGGACGCCATTTTGTTTAACTATCTCTTCCAACTGTGTACGTTTGGTTCAGTAATTTTTTCTTGTCTACAACCGAAGATGGCAGAAGCCGAAAATTTTATGTGACTTTAAAGTGTAATGTGTATGCAAGTGATCTTTGTCAAGATACTACGTAAATACAATTCCTTTACACTCTATTCAAATTTTACCTATTATATTGCCTTTTACAATAAAAAGGTGCAAAGTTTCGCAAAAGCATCTTCAAGTGGTAGGAGAGAAAATGGACAGAGCGTACACGTGCAGGACTGTGTTAAGGATAGCCTATTTTGCCAACTGATGCTGGGTAACAGTGTGGCCAGGTAATGGAGGCTGGAAAATGACTAGATGGGTCGGAGAAAATACCAAACGGAGAAGAAAGTGCGAAGGTTACTAGAAGTAGGAAAGGCGCTTCCTGAAGGAATAAGGGGATAAAGAATCAGAAAGGGGAATAATAATAAAGATGAAGGGGAAAAGTGGAGAATAAAGACCCAATACTGAATAGGATGGAAGTGCAACTAGAGACGGAACGAAGAGAATGGAAGAAGAAGAAACTGCGCTGCAGGGAGTTTCATACAGGTTCATGGTTTGCGGAAAGGATTGAGATGTACGTCTGCTCCCATTTCTTTTTAACTGTGGCAGGTGAGTCAGGGTTCAGGATTTTCAGGATTCTGACTCGAAAGATTTCGTCAAAGGTGCAGCCGTGATACGAAGTATGTTCAGGTATGGGGAGGTGCGAAAGTTGTGATTTGGAGGAGTAGCGATGCTTGTTGATGCGGATTGTTAGAGGAGTTTGGGTTTCGCCATCGTAGAAGGCGCAACATAGGTAACAGAGTAGGAGGTAAATGATGTTGGAAGATATGCAACTCCCGAAGTGTCGGAAAAGTACGTCCTGTGAGTGACAGGATGTTTGAAGGTAAGACTGGGATCAAAAATAGGACAGGTTCTGCAGTGGGATCTATTGCACTTGTCAGGTTTGGGGGGAGGATGCGGTATTGGTCCAGTTCTGGTGAGAATCGTGTTGAGATTCGGAGGTCTGCGGTAGACTATTTTGAGGAACGACGGGAAAACTCTCAGTTTCAGGTGACGCAGTGAGTATGAGGAGTCCCAGTTTGAGGAGCTTTTGCAGGGCCTGAAGCCTGGAGTGGTACTGGGTGAGAAGACTGGGAGCGCAAAGAGCTTCGCGGAAAGGTCGGTTGGAGTTAGAGTGATTTCTAGCACGGTCCAGTTCTTTACGGATGAGGTGTTTGGAATATCCACGGTCAAAGTGAGAGCTGAGAAGAGGGTACTGGTTTATATACCATTTGCATATTGCATACAAACACACCAAGCGGAGCGGATCTGAACTATTATAGGAAACACATTACTACTATGATGCACCTCAGATTTCAAACTTACTATTGACATCTTAACAAAAAAGCATTATATCATGTTATAACTCACTCAAATTATAGACATCACACAATACAAGGAATTTTAAGAGTGGTGCTATTTTTTATGTACTGCGTGATGTCTATAATTTGTGTGAGTTATTTCGTGATACAATGCTTTTGTTTAGGTGTGAACAGCAATTTTGAAGTCTGAGGTATATCCTACAGTAGTTCAGATCCGCTCCGCTTGGTGTTTGTTTGTACGCAATACGCAAATAGTAGATATTGAGAGTGTTGTTTTCCTAAGTGTTGTCAGCAGTGGAAAGTGATTTTTCCTTGATAGTTGTTTGTGATTGGCTGTTAGCAAGTAGAGAATAATGTTTTCATCACATTTGTGACATTATAAGATGTTGAAGTTTCTCTCTGCTGCCGTAATTTGCGAAGTATGGGGAAAGTGTGTGACACAAATCTTATTAAACAAAGAAGGATTATTTATGGCATTGCGAATTGATGGCTACACAAAAAAGCAAATTGCCAAACCACTAGAACCACAGAGCTAAAAGACAGTTTGTAATAAGGTACGGTGCATGGAGTGAAGGCATGTGATATTTTCCCCACGAAAAGACGTTTATGTGTGCAGGTAATGACAGTGGCCTGAAATTTGAAATTATGAATGAGAAAAGGTGAAAGCCTGAAGTCAGAGAGTTTTCCAAACAAGAAAATTTGCTTAGTGTCTCATGATGTGGAGATGCTTCACCGCAATGGACGTGAGGCGAATAGAAACTTTCAATAATACAGTTAATAAAGCAAATTCCATTAACATTCTGAATCGAAAATTACTGCAAACAGCTGCCGACTATATCTCAGGTAACAATGTGAATGATTTTATTTTCCAACCTGACAATGCGCCATGCCACCTAGGCAGATGATGTTGTAAACTGGAATTCAAGCATGGGTTTCCAAGCAAACTGGTGTGCATCAAATTCATCTAATATGAACTCAATTGAGAATATATGCCACATTATGTCCAGAAAACTTTATCTAAGACGTTATTTCAATCAAAAAGACATTTCATTGAGGAATTGATTCGCATCTTGAGCCACAAACTAGATGTTATATTTTGTTAAACACTTGTAAACAGTAGGCTCCGCGGGCTTCCTGCATTAAAAGTTGCCAGTGGTGGTCACACAAAATATTGAAGTATTGTACAATATTGTACTTAGAAAGTTTGTGCTATTTTCTGTGTAATTTCACTCTTCTCCCACATTTGACTGTCCCAAGTGAGCAACAAATGGCATTGCGTTACATTATATTTTAGCTTTCTACAGTCACTACATATATCAATTTGTGTTCAATTTCCATGTCTGCGATCAATTATCATTGAAGAAATAAGTTCATCTGCAGTGCATGTGCTCCAGAAGCAATGCGTAATAACTATTGTATCTGCGAATGGAACAATTTTTCAAAGTGGTGCTACTTTATTGTGACAGATTGTGTATAAATGTAGAAAAAAGGTACTTACATGTCAAAATACAAAAAGAAACGAAGATGAACTTCACAAATACAATAAAAATGCGGCAACGTTTCGCCGAAGGCGTGTTCACATAACAGGAGAGAGCTGGTGCTAGTGTGCAGCCATGTTGCCAATATATTTAATTTAAAGCTACACAGGAAATATTTTTTCAGGGTGTATTCTAAAAGTATCACTGTTCCACAGAAGAAAGCAACTTCTTGTTCCATGTAAATGCAAAATTAACCGTTTTCTGGTCTTGAAATAATGACATGCATTTATCCGAGGGAAAGCTACACCTGAGTTAAGGAATGGAGACAAAACATTCTTGAATTAAGTTATCTGAAAATACGGATTGTTATTAATAAAACACAGAATAGGGACTAATTATAATTTCTGCTACAAGAAAAACTGAAACTTGGCGAACTCAATAAAACTGACAAATAAAATAAATCGCTCCTAAGTCATTTGATATGTATTAATGAACAATTAGTTTAGTTTTGTACACAGACATTACGTACATGAATTCAGAAATACAGTGTGTGGCAAAAACGGGCATTTCTGAATTCAACGAAAGTGGCACTGCATTTTGTTACTAAAAATATTAGCACATCCAACGCACCCAAGTCCAACTCCAACAAGTCAGTTCATGTGTTGAAAATGACGTCTTCTAGGTGACCAACATTTCGACGTTGACTCTGACAATCTGCGATGAAAATCGTCCATGGCACGTTCTTCCAACATTTGAACAGGAATGTTTCTGATTTCAGTACAATGTTGATTTTCAGCTCCGCAATGATCTGTGGACCCCTTGCATACAGCTTCTGTTTAAAGTACGCTCTCCCACCCGTTACACAGGAAATAATCATAAACCTTCAAATCTGCTTCCCTGGGAGGCCACAAAATGTCACCATACCTTGAAATAATGCGGTTTACGAAAAGTCAGAGCAGGGCTTCCCTTGAAATACGCGCACAGCGAGATGTAGCATCGTCTAGCCGAAACCAAAATGGCTCATTTGAAGGGATATGTACGCGTACAAGCTTAGGTGTGAGAAATGTATTAATCATGTCGGGATACTATTGTGATATGACCGTGCTTGCTCCTCCATGCTGATCCTTGAAAAAGGAAGGGCCGGTTACTAAACCGCACACTATATTCTGACCCACTGAGTGGGTAATGTGCGTTTATGCAGTCCACAGAGAACAAAACCAAAATCCGTATTGAAAGCAGAAGCATGCCTATTCAGATGTTGGAACGTATCATGGACGATATTTATCGCAGGTTGACCGACTGTTAATGACAAAATGTTGGGTACCTCCAGGATATCATTTCAAGACAAACATCACTTGCATTTTTTCCCAATGTGTGAGGATGCAATGCATGTCTGTAATCTATTAAAAATAAAACGCGGCATCCATTTTATGAAATTTAAAAAAAAAGGTCATTTTTATGCCACACCCTGTATACGAGTGAGAGCGAAAGCTAATCAATAGAAAAAACACATTTAGATAGTTAAGACTATGGAAAATGCCACTATCTAGCACCTGCCTTACTTCCAACTGGATATACGAGAGATGTATGCAATTCGACTTCAACCGAGCCGAAAGTGACTGTAAGCTATCTAATTACGGCAGTCCGTTTTCCAACCGACTACCGTCACACGAAATGGAGTACCTAGATCTGCCATCCTTAATACGAGAGGTATTTTTTTTTCAACCTCCGGTGAGATGTAAAGAGATAAAGAAGAGTGTCAAGATGTACAAAGTTACGTTAATACCTCTGCTATTTCTTCACGAAGTTTCACTCTCATTCATTCACTGGTCCAAGCGGAGCACCAAATTTTGTTTCCTCTCCCAAAGCAAGTTCCTAGTAGTATGGTAAGCCTCATCATGGACATGAGTTCGTTCTTCTCGAAACTTTCGACTTTTTTTGTACAGAACAGACTCTCACGAACTGATTTCCGTACACAATACACACTTTCCTATGAATTTCGGCTGCAAGGAATCTCAAATGAGAGAGCGCTTGGGGGATCCTCGATCTCACTGGCCATGTTGAATGTTGAAGAACTGAACTCTTCCGAAATTCATCGACAAGTGGGTGCTGTGTATGAAAGTCTGTGTTGTACAAAAAAGCCTCGAAGGTTTCGAGAAGAACCAACTCATGTTCATAATGACGCTTACCATAATGCCGGGAACTTTTTTCAGGAGGAGGTACAAAGACTAGTGCTCCGTTAGACCAGTGAATGAATTAGAGTGAAACTTCGTGGAGACGTAGCAGCGGTATTAACTTTTTGTATATCTTAACATTCTTATTTCAATCTTATTTATATCTTTACCTAAAAATGTCATCTCTTTATCTCTAACCTGAAAATGTCATCAAAAACCGGACCCCATCCCACAAACCAAACCTCTGACTCAACTACTTGGGTCCGTCACCTACCTCTCGAAGATCTCTTTTAATATTGTCCCCGCAACGACGTCTTGGTTATGTCTTTGTGTTCAAAGTACGTGTACTATACTAGTAGGTTTTTCGAAATCGAGGACAGCCATGTTTATTGCCGACTTCATGAAGACTTAATCTGCCTACAGTAGGTCTAAAAATTTATTCCCTACCTACCTTTACGTTGAAATCTAACAACACAATTTTAGCGTTATACTTCTGTAATCGGTCGAAAAACCTATCTAGCTCATCTTAAAGGTATTTTTACAGCTATTATCGCCTTCCTCGGTGGGAACATGGACATTTATTAAAACCGTATTAACCATCGAGTACATCGTAATGTAGGACAGTATTTCGTTCACAAACTTGATTCTGAACCGCAGGAAGAATGATGTTCTTAATGAGGAATCCTGTTCCAAAATTGCGTGAATGAATTACCCAGTAGCAGAAATTGATATTTGCTCTTTTGAATGCTATCCTGAACCTCCCACCGGACTTCTTGTATTGCTACTATGTCCATTCCGTACTGCTCAACCTTGTGTACTACCACCTGAAAAGCGCCCGTTTTGTGTAAGGTTCGTATGATCCACGTTCCTATTTTAAGGTTTATATTAATCCTGTTCTTGGAGCCCCGTGAAGCAGTTCCCGTCCGGAGAACCGAATGAGGGACTAGTTTGTTCCCGGAATATTTTACGCAAGGAGACTACATAGAACCACCATTACTGTTTCTTGACATGATATAGCGGTGTACAGATTTCAGCTCTACGACCTCGCAATAAAGACAAACATATAAGATGTTCTCTGTCTATCTTTGAGCCTTGCCGATGTCACCCATCTTCAGCCTCAGGGTGGTAATAGTGAAGCACCATGATATATATATTGGGGCTATCTTTCTTTCCCCTTTTTTAGATCCCTCTACTAACTCAAGGCAGTAGTACTGGATTGGTCCGCCCCAGAATGTTCCCGGTACCCACCATATCTGACCAATATTCTCCTATCAAAACCTGGTGAGCCGCCTAGTAGCAGACCAGTAACTCCAATCAAAAAGATAGAGAGGGTGGTAAACGTAATGCATCGACAAACTTCGAGGGATGGTAGTACATAAAAAAATAAGGAAAAAAAGACTGTCACCCGGGAAAGAAATTTCGTCGCGTTTCAGAGTTACAGGCTGCCGAAAGCACGCAAATATGAACTCCGGAGCTTCATATTTAAAATGTCACTAACTGGAAAGATGATGCAACATACTATCATCAAAAACTTAATTTAAACCTGCTCTACTAAAAAAATTATATTAAAAAATTGTGCAATAGGTGCGCAAGATTCTTCAAATGAAGCAAGTGATTCCCAGAAATTTTCTGAAGTAAAGGTAGGCCGAAATGAGCATGAATAAGACGACTTTCCGTAAGAGTAAAGATGATATTCGAAATCACAGTCATCCAACTAGACTATGGCGTACTCTCTCATTTGCGAATAAATAAAACGTTCGTTGAATTTATGTAATTAATATTCCTGACTGTTATGCAATCAGATGAAAAAAAAAAAGTTGAGCATATGGAATTTGAGATAACGATTTGGAGTACTGTCACCTGCTGAAAAGACGTATTGATGCTCTTTTCGATCCATCTTTACTCAAAGAATTTCTAGGAATTTCTTACTTCCTTTGGAGAATCCCTTGTCCATCCAGTGCACAATTATGAAATATGCCTTTTTTGGATAGAGCAGATACAAAGCCGCACAAGCTCTAGTGGTATTGGAAATATGAAGCTCTAAAGTTCATTCTCCACGCTTTTGAAATACTATGGGTCGGAAATTCGGCGAAATTTCACCCCTCTGACTAAGACTTTCTTCCTTACTGTTTGATGTACGATCATTCCTCGAAGTTCGTCAGTGCAGTGTGTTATCATCCTCTACAGAAGTACTTTTCAACCTTTGTGAAACCGCGGCCTGGTAAATCCTATTTTTGTACAACGAGGGCCCGGTTCCCATAAATATAGCCTACACATAAATATCTATAATTTCTTTAAAAAAATTCATTGAACTAACAAGTATTAGTAATTATATATTATGGATTAATAATAAACAGGACTATTACTATTACCCTTATGCATAGGGTAGTTTCACAAAGTCATGTGGTGAAGAAACAAAGGACTGCTGTGCATTTAACTTTAAGACATTAATCTCTCATTCTTATACATAATTTCGAACTACTTGTAGAAATAAACACACTTTGCAGTCCCGATGATTATTCGCTAATAATTAAATAAGTTTATTTTTCATGCGGAAGGGGTTCACAATCCACATATTTTTCCCCGATCCTCATGTTCAGGATAATACTTTTCAAACGGCAAGACTAACTTCCAGTGGACTGCAATATCTAAAACAAAATTTTGTACGTACAAATCAAATGCTTCCATAATACAATGCTAGTGCGACTGAAACATTTATTTATTTCTGAAATCATACTAAGCCAGAGTTGGAGTTTCATTTTGAATGATTCGTTCTTCTTTGAAGCATTCAATACTAGTCTATCTGGATCTTGAAGTATTAAATTCAACTCGTTTATGAAATAAAATATGTCGCTGAGATATGCCAACCTGACCACGCGTACTTCTTATCTTTGAAATAATGTTATTAACTTTTCTTGACAATTAGAAATAGGTAGCCTTCTTTCGGAGTTCCTTCCCTAATCTCTTGAGAAGTTTAAGTTTAGCACGAGACAACCATCGAAATTCCAAATGGAAAAGAAGATTTTTATAATCAGAGCCAATTTCATCGCACGAAAGATTATAGCGGTCTTGTATTTAAATCACTATGTATATAACTAGCACAAAGGAAAGCCGGAAGGGCAATTTAAGAGAAAAAAAAAATGAAGGAAATACTTACAGCTTATGTTCCGTATTAGATCAAACACACTCCCACATATAGAAGTCACTATGATATTTCGTGCACACTGTTGCACGTATTCATGTGTAGAAAAGAGCGAAGTGCACGTATTGAAGAGACAGTGGCGACACGTAGCGGACGATGCATCAACTTGGAGAACAACAGACTGCTGCAGCGCGTAATTTCCGGAGCTTGGAAAAATAATAACTGTATAGCGTGTAAGTACAGGGTGGAATCATGGATGGAAATGCGTTGAAAATGCAGAGCAAATGGGAAGTTTAGAGTTATTGAAGGTTAAGCCCGGGATGTATTTTCGCGCTTAAACCATGAATAAAGGTATTCTCCCAAAGACGGCGTTTTGAGGTGCTGGTCGTAGGGGGCAAAACTGGATTATAGCAACCAGGAAAGATCGATCAAAATTGGTGTTGTGGGACTCGGTGTGCAAGGAAACTAAGGCATCCGGTTTGTTGATAGTACAGAAGTGACGGTGGTTATTAATACGAATGTTGAGAGCCCAACCTATTTCCCCAACATAAAAGGCATCACAGAACTTGCAGGTTAGGATGTATATAACATTAGGGGGGCATGTACAATTGGAATTGAGGGTGTACCGGCCATTAGCAGTATTAATAGTGATTGCCGGAGAAGTGATGATTGACATCACTTTAGAAAACAACACCCTCACACTTCCGTTCACATAAAACCCTCCAACCATAAGCACTATTTACACTACTCAATTTCCCATCCTTACCACACCAATAAACCGATTCCTTTCTCCCTTGTCCTCAGAGGACAACGCCTGAATTCCACCACCTCTGCTGCTGAAACTTACAACCAACGTCTCCAGGAGGCTCTAGTCAACCGAGGCTACCCTTCTAACTTTGTAACCAAACAAATCCGCCGTGCATCCTCACACACTCACAAATCCAACCCACCGGCTCCGATCACCCAGTTTCATCCTAAACTAACCAAGGTCAAACAAATCCTAAACTTCCACATCCTCCAATCTGACCCAGACACAAGATCAACATTCTCCACCAAACCGAGATTAGTTTTTCAACATCCACCTAACATCTTGGTTCGTACGAATCCCTCCTGGCCACCACCCCAAACAGGCGCCCATACATGCAAGACAGCCAGATGTAAGGTCTGCTCCATTTTCTTAACTTTTCTTACAATCACTATTAATACTGCTAATGGCCGGTACACCCTCAATTCCAAGGATACAGCTACACCCACCCATACATCCTAACCTGCAAGTTCTGTGATGCCCTTTATGTGGGGGAAATAGGTTGGGCTCTCAACATTCGTATTAATAACCACCGTCACTACCACCGGATGCCCCAGTTTCCGCTATAATCCACATTTTACCCTCTACGACCAGCACCTTAAAACGCTGTCTGTGGGCGAATACCTTTATTCATGGTTTAAGCGCGAAAATATATCCTGACCTTAACCTTCAATAACTCTAAACTTCCCATTTGCTCTGCATTTTCAACACATTTCCATCCACGATCTCACCCTGTACTTAAACGCTATACAGTTATTATTGTTCCAAACTCCGGAAATCTACGCGCTACAGCAGTCTGTTGTTCTCCAAGTTTGATGCATCGTCCACCACGTGTCGCCACTGTCTCTTCAATACGTGCTTGTTACCGCCCATACAATTCATTTTATCAATATGTGCACTTCGCCCTCTTCCTCTACACATGAATACGTGCAACTGTGTGCACGAAAAATCGTAGCGACTTTTATATGTGGAATATGTGTTTGATCGAATACGGAACATAAGATGTGAGTATTTTCCCTTTTTTCCTTCATTTTATTTAAAATGTACCTGATATATATAATATTTTAACAGATCGAGAATGGACTTCATTAAGCTCAGACATCACTTTTGGAAGTCAAGTTTGCCTATGAATTAAGCAATGTATTGATAATAAGTTATTGCCCGCCGTATCTTTAATTTTAGTGACTAAATCCGAATATTTACTTGCCAGACAGGCAGCGGCGTCAGTACAAACTCTAACGTAATTTTTTCCAATCGAGACTTTTTAGTTCAACGAAATCATCTAACAATGAAAATTTCTTTGTTTGTAGTATACGTAGGTAATACTAGAAACACTTAAAATGTCTGCCATAATATCACTTTCATCACGGTCAATGTACAGAACGTACGTAAGTAAAATGCTGTTGTTCAGAATATCTATTGATTTGTCAAATTGAAATCCATGCAACTCCAAGTTTTAAATTTTTCAATTAGTTGTGTTTATGTATCACTCCAAGTTTTAAATTTTTCAATTAGTTGTGTTTATGTATCACTGTTTATTGCGTCACAAATACCTTTTTTCTTAATACCAAAATTAAACAAATTCCCTTGTCTCTTCTTATTTCAGTGGACATAATTATGGTCTCATATAGAAATCCTACTATTGTGTGTGTAAATAGATCGTTAAATTGTACAGTGACCCGCGCCTAATCCCTAAAGGTTGTGACTGGCAGCGGACCTGTTGACATTAGCTGCTCTGATGTTAGTTAAGCGCTCTGGGTCTCGACACATTCATGAATATTATTCTCCTCGGAATATTTCCACTATAAAATGTTATTCTCGTGAAAGATTGGAAAACTAAAATGACAAATTCCAGGAGAATCTCTCGCAGCCCGGTAGAATTGATACCACGGCCCGGAGGTTAAGAAGCACTGCTCTATAGGAACGAACATCTCCGGAACGAATAAAAGTACGAGAAAATGCTTAAACAAGACTTCCATATTTTGAGGAGCTAACATTTCTGGGTAAATAAAAATTCCACCTCTATATATATATTTATACCTACGTATTTATAAAGAAAAATACTGCATTACCGATTTAAACAATACGGCACACTTTACAATAGTACAGGTCACGAGTCAAGTGTGCAAAAATTTACCGGAGTTGTTCTCTTCTAAATTTTACTCAGTAAGTGCTCTTCATTACGGAAATCCATGAGTTCAAGTCTGGAAGTGGTCAGAATTCAAGATGGCCATCTATTTCCAATAGGGCGACAACTTAAAAATTCAATATTATCACTGTAAAAAAAACACTAAAAATTCACGTTTGAGGTCCCCTATCAGATTTATTCGTCATAAAATTTACTTCAATTTGATATATTCACCAAGTTGAAATCTTAATTCATTCCCGAGATATTAACGGAAACGTGTTTGCTTCGCTCTTAATTATATGCTGCCATATCTGAAATAGCTTTATATATATATATATAAACATAAAACTGATCATTTTTCTTTAATTATACTTATAATTTAGCTACATCTCATCGTCTCTGTATTCAATAGATGTATACTATTCCATAAAACAAACATTTATGACATTACATTCTTCACAATGAATAACAATACCACTAGCATTTAAACATATAAAAAAATGTACTGATATGAAATTTTAATTTACTTTTTATTTAACTCGTGTTTGACCTTGTTATTTATTAATAGTTCATTTACACAATCCCGTAAAATATGAACTAAAACATAAGCACGTATACAAGATTAATCGAAATACAGGGATAAGTACAACGACGATATAATTAATACATAGTTATTTGTATCTATGAAGTGTGAGGGGATTAGACAAATCTAGTTTGAGTCATTTCTAAAATTGCCCTATACGCTACCAAACCTATATTATTATAAATACGACGCTGTTACTTTTGTGAAATCGTTACAGAAGATTCAGGAATTAGTGACAGAGAAGGATGTAGAAATAGCTGAAGAACGTATTGAATCAATGAAGAATTATGTTTATGATTTTTCTTTTCCTTTCTTTACCGATTTTCAGGCATATATATAAAATTAATGTGAGGAAAGTGAGGCGTTTTAATTTTGAAATAATTTTTGTGAAATGATGCAGATGCTGTTGTATTGTATCAAATAAGAAAGGAATGGCTTATGACCATTGCATCTACAGATATTTTGAAAAGATACTGCCTAATTTACGTGTATTCAACTATCATATTGCAGGTGAACAGTTTTATACCTGGAAGATACGAAGCAACTTCCTGCAGATATATAAGAAGAATCTGAATTCGGAATTTTTTTTTTTTATGAAATGTTCAACTGGCAAGTTCAATAATGTAGCGGCTGAACATGCTTTGGAACACAATTATTCGTTTGTCCGAAGTGCAAGTTGGTCTTACTGGAATATCGGCGTTGATGAGCAGCAAACAAAATTAGCAGCTCGTGTACCATCATAAAAGTGCTATGAATATTTCTATATTAAGTTAATGTGAAAGTCTTGCCGATGCGAGTGTAGACATAGGAATGTCAACTTGCAGAATGGTCATCACAGAGAATGAAGAAGACCTTAAAAGAGACGCACGTTATGGAGTCCACATTATCAGCGGGACTCTTGGAATAGCTCAGATCAAAAAATTTTTGTTGTTCGTGTCAACTATAGGTCACAAAATGTGTTGAGGAATTCGAGGAGGAGGAGGAGAAAAAAAAACCGCCCTTAACGCACAGAATCAGCAGAATTTCACACTTTACTTTCGTCAAAATGAAAACACAAAACAAGAAAATACTGAAAAGCAAGAAAACTTCTCCTTTAGGCCTTAAAATTGTTCAATTCGCAGTGAATCGGAAATACAGATTACAAAACACCATAAAATATGAAGCTCTTCCTGTCTACCATCCGGATGCAGTGGTCAAGCGAGCAAATAAACCATTACTAAGGGATGCAATATGAAAGAAAACTAAATGCTTCAGTACTGACAGAGTCATGCAATTCTGCAGATTGTAATACAGGAGCTACAGAATCATTCATTCAATCACCTTTTTGACGGAATGTCTTTATTTTAAAGTGTGAGGTCCCTCTTACACATGAGATTTTCTGATTTTGTTTAGCATTTAATGCATTAAATATTTAAACCCTACTCCAGTGAAGATGTTATAGAAGTTCATGTCGTGCTTCACCGCTATGATGCAACATCCGTGAAGAGCTTTCGAACAGCCAGACGCGTTTCCAAATGTCAACAACTGCAAAGTATGATTAAAGTACCCTCCAGAATGTTTGCAGAACTGCAAGAAAACTGCATTTAGTGAACATCAGAACAGCAGCTGGTCACAATAATTTGTAACATCCTTCCTGCGAGTTAGGTATTATAGAAGCAGCGCCAGCACCAGTTTCCAAAATTGAGTTCCAGAAGCCTCCCGAATCTCTGCACAAATCTAGAAAGCTACACAACTGAAGAATCAAGAAAATTTTAAGCTGCATCTGCTGAGGGAACAAGGAGGAAGTATCGATAAAAGTAGACTTTTGGAATTTCAGCATCAACATCCCCAGAGTCTCTCGCATGCGCATCTCACTGCTTCCAATACCATATTCTAAAGTGCATATATCACACCACGGTATCTATAAGTTTCCTGACTTGAAATTCCCTGAGTTCTTTGTATAGTGGAACATATAAATAATACGCAATCATAGTATTTCAATCCCACCCAGTCCCAGTACAAGCATCTTGAACATTATTGGTAATTTACAAGTGAAAAAAATTTAAAATAAATAAATAAATAAAATAAAGGATTGTAACTCATTGCAAAAATCCGTTCTGCAATGGGAATCGAACCCACGACCTCCACTTTGCCGGGTCAATGCTCTTACCAACTGTGGACAGCTCCGTCTCATAAATTTCCCTGAGTTTCCCTCATAAATTATAGATTTTCCTGAATTTTCCAGAATTATAAAATTCCTAGAGTATTCCAGGTTTCACAAATTTTCCTGGGTGGTAGACACCCTAACAACTCGCATAGATTAATGCTTGAAAACCAATCATTAACCAATTAGGTATGTGCTCATTCCAATTTTTCGACGATTCAACTGGCAAAATTATGCCACTAATTCCGAACAGCCATCTAATCAATTTGACTTAACTCCACTACGCAAATATCAGAAGTGTATAAAGCGTACTTTTAAATGCTGCGAAACTAATCAGGGATGCTTTAGTTATCGCGCAAGCGAGAAATCTGAATGCAAACATTCATATGACAGAAAAATTGATTTTTAGTAAGTACTAGACATTAATCAGACGATTAGATAATCCAAGCGTAGCAGATTACCACTCGAAATCTCAAATAGGTTCGAAATTTTAGCCGACTCGAGTAATAACAAAGATCAAAGTAATAGTGAAATTGATGTAAGTAAGAAGTGGTAGGCAATTCGTGATACAGTGAAGAGCGAAGCGAAGCAACGTGTAGGTGAGAAGAAACATCAGAAAAACAAGCTTTGGTTTGATGAAGAATCCCTTAAAGTTCATGAGGAACGAAAACAAGCAAGGCAGCGATGGCTAAGTAATAAAAAAGCAAATGTCAATCACTACAGTAACACCAAACGCGGGTTCAGAAACAAAAAGCGAGAATATATGACGCAGAAGATTCAGGAGATAGAGGAAAACGGCAAGACAAATAACATACGATCTCTATACAAAGGGGTAAACTTGTAAAGAAAGGCCGAGGTTAAGGATGATTAGAAATGAACGCGGAGATCTGCAGGCGGATCCGACTAAAATTATCGATGTGTGGCAACATTATTTCAACAAACTTCTTAATGTACACAACGGGGAACAAACAGAGCAAACTGAATAATATATCGCACAACCGTGGATACTCGAACCTAGCGAGATCGAGGTCGAAATTTCGATAAAGAAATTAAAAAATTTCAAATCACCGGGAATTCCAGCCGAATTAATTAAAGCACGAGGAACGGCACTAATCAAGGAACTGAATAAATTGATAAACGCTATATGGAGAAAGAAGCTTCCAAAGGAATGAAAATCCTCAATAATAGTTCCGGTTTATAAAAAAGGCGATAAATCGGACTGTAATAATTACCGCGGAATCTCGCTGCTCCCAACATGTTACAAAGTATTGAGTAATATACTTCTAATTCGCCTAAGTGTATACGTAGATGAAATAATTGTAGATCATCAGTGTGGATTTAGAAGAAACAGATCCACGTTGGATCAGATTTTCTTCTTGAGACAAATCTTAGAAAAGAAATGGGAATACAGTGGGACTGTTCACCAGCTATTCAATGATTTTAAGAAGGCTTATGATTCTATTAAAAGGGAAAAGCTATCCAGTATCCTGGTAAATTTGGAATTCCGAAGAAATTTGTGAAAATGTGTTTCAGTGACCCCAAACGCAGAGTACGGGTAGGTAATAATATGTCAAACAGTTTCAAGATTCACAGCGAATGGAAACAAAATGATGCCTTCTCACCATTACTGTTTAACTTTGCGTTAGAATATGCGATTTTAAGAATAAAAGACTACAAAAAGGGACCAACACTGAATGGCTTGAATCAACTGTTCGCGCACGCGGATGATGTAGATTTAATAGGGGAAGATATAGAGGCACTACAAAGTAACACCGATGTCTTACAAGGAGACTTACGGAAGTGTAACTCACCGATTTTAATGAAACTTTGCATTCTTGTAGAATATCGAAAAATAATCGACACGTATTTTTTTTATTTCGGCAATGGTGCGGGTTTAAGGGTAGAAACCACCCTGTGAACGTTAGGGGTGGTCTCCATGCATAGACAGAAAACAATCATTTAATGTAGCAGAAACAATACTGCCAGGGGTGGGGTAGGCCAGCTGAGTCAGAATCGGACGTCGAAAGTACAAAATTCAAAATGGCGGATTCAATATGGTGATTACAATTACAAAACGTCGTCTGGTTTGAAATGCTCTGCAGGTAGCCAAGAAAAATTATAGTTGGCAGGGGTTACTGCGAGAAGGTGGCAGACCGATTTGGAACCCCTCTCTGTACTGATGTTAACGGGATGCTTGATTAAAATGAGTCTCGTCACCTCCCACTATTCGAGGTGCTTATTTATTGAAAGAGCATTTCAAACCAGACGACTTTTTGTAATTGTAATCACCATATTGGATCCGCCATTTTGAATTCTGTACTTTTGACGTCTAATTCTGAATCAGCTGTCCTAACCAGCACCTGGCAGTATTATTTCTTCTACATTAAATGATTGTTTTCTGTTTATGCTTGGAGACCACCTTTAACGTTTACAGGGTGGTTTCTACCCTTAAACCCGCACCATTGCGGAAATAAAAAAATAAATAAAAAATACGTGTCGATTATTTTTCGATGTTTTACAAGAATGCAAAGTTTCATTAAAATCGGCGAGTTACACTTCCGTTAAGTCTCCTTGTTAGTAGAAGCGTGCGATGAGATAGTTCTACAGGTAAATATAGAGAAAACAAAATACATGATAACAAGCCGAAACACACGGAATGAAGGAAATAAAAACATAATAATTAGGTAGGTCATAGAAAAAGTAAACAAATTTAAATATTTGGGAGAATACGTAACAAGCAAAAATGAGGTCACGGAAGAAATAAAAGTCGTTTAGTATCGGGCAACGCATGTTTCTATTCAGTCCAATTTTTTTTTAAAAGCGCGATTAATACTAAGCAAGTTGAAATTGAAAATATACAGAACGGTTATTCCGCCAGTAATACTTTATGATTGCGAAAGTTGGAGTACGACCTTAGCAGATGAACATAAATTACGTGTTTTTTAAAATAAGGTTTTGAGAAAGATATACGGGCCAAAACGGAACGAGATGACTGGAAAATGGAGGAGACTGCATAATGAAGAACTTCAAGGACTGTACAACTCACCCGATGTTGTAAGAATGATGAAATCACGACGACTAAGATGGGCATGCCATGTAGCTCGGATGGGAGAAAAACGAAGATTATATTCCATCTTGGTTGGAAAGCCAGAGGAAAAGAGACCGTTGGGAAACCAAGACGACGTTGGGAGGACAATATTAGAAGGGATCTTCGAGAAGTTGGTGTTGGTGATGAAAACTGGTTTGATCTTGCCCAGGATAGATCCCGATGGCCAACGTTTGTTCCTACGACGATGAACTTCCGAGTTCCGTAAGCCATAAAGTAAGTAAGTACTATACATTAATTATATCATCATTATACCTATACCTGCACTTCAACTAATCGTGTAGACTTACTTATAAATGTAACTGTTCATATTTTGTGGGATTGTATAAAGAACTATTAATAAATAACAAGGTAAACCTCGAGTTACATATGAATATAACGTGAATCAAAATTACATTTCACTGCAATATATCTCATACGTTTAAATGTTATTGTGTTGTTGTTCATTGTAAAGAATGTAAATTCATTTTTTTTTTTTATGGATTACATTTATTATATTTACTGAATACAAAGACGATTAGATGTAGCTAAATTGTAAGTATTAATTAAAGAAAGAGTGAAGCAAACACGTTTCCATTAATATCTGGGGAACGAATTATGAATCCAACCTGGAAAATATATCAAACTGAAGTAAATTTTATGACGAATAAATCTGATAATGGACCTCAAACGTGATGTTTAAAACTGTTTTTGAGTTATAGCGATAATATTGAATTTTTAAGCTGTTGTTGTCAGCCATATTGGTAATGGGCGCCCATCTTGAATTCTGACCACCTCCAGACTTTTCATAGATTTCCGTATTCAAGGTAATTAATTACTGAGTAAAATTCACAAGAGAACAGCTCCGGTAAATTTTTGCACATTCAACTCCACTTGTGACCCCGTCTACAACAAGTCTACTCATATTACAACAATCTGGAGCCCTTTTTAATTTCGTGATTTCTTCAGATTCACATATAAACTACTTTTAGTACGTACAACCTGGCAACATTAAAAACAGCTGAAGTTGGAAATTCGCTTCAACGTAAACTATTCAAAATTTTCTTTAGACACACATTTTCGTCTCTCCTTTCTTATCTCTTTCCCTTTATTTTTTTATTTATTTTCGTTATTATTTCTATACACATACATGTCATTTTATGTTGACGTACGCCCCTGCAGACGACCTCAAGTCGAGGTCGAAATCTGTAAGGTATAATCTGAGATTTTGGTACAACCCTGGAGACCGTTACACTCTAGTAAGTACAGTCTTCCATGCCCTACAATGAAACTGTCCTAAAATTATATTTTTCATTTCACCAGACTGTAAAGAATAACTGATGAATAGTCTTGATGTGCAACGAGATTGTACAATTCAATTATGACACTTAAATGTAGTCCTCCAATTCTACAGTGATGACATACGCAATCACACTGATAAGTGATAACGTTACAAATACTGGCGTATTGGTAAACAGTGTAGTCGGATTCACGGAATGGAAAGATGAATATCGTAATAGGCTTACGATTTTTTATTATCTTTGTTCAATAAAGTGTCTAAAAAATGAAACCCTATTATATTTAAGCTCTCTATGACAAAAGCGGGATTTCTAGATAGGATAATACAAGATTCTTTGATGCCCCTGTGTGAATCGAACTTGAATGATGAGGGATAAGTTTCATGTAAATGTTACTGTATTTGAATTCAGCGGGGTGTTTGGACAAACAAGAAAACGGGGTTGTTAGAGGTTTCATTATATCTGATGTGCCCTTTGGCTTGAAGAGATTCTTTTTGTTACACCAACGTAAGTGATTTCGTACACTTCTGAAGAAGCTAGGTGGTCAGTGTAGTAACTTTTGGAACTGATGAATGACTTGTCCAGTTTTTGGAAGGTGGTGTGATTTGGTATTGATTGAATAAAAGATGTAAATTTTGTGAAATCTTGGGATAAAAGTGTAATTGGACGTCAACATTTTTGTTTTGAACCTGTGTGTTTCGTTTCGCGATGGATTTACTTACTGATATGTGCCAATCCCATAGTAACTTTTTGCTGTACCCATTTTAGTTTCGTTAAGAATTTTGAATATTTCTTGGTTAAGGCATCTGATTGCGAACCCAAACTATATGATCGCAGGAAGAATTTTTTCCATATATGCCCTGATACTGTAAAAAATGACTAGAATTGAAGTTTATGTACGTGCTTCTAGAACTGAATTGTATTGTATTTTACATATGGCCTTTAGGCATTTAAGGCTTAGGCCAGGATATGGTAGGAGAAAGGAAGTGGGAAGGTTGAAGGTAACATCCAGGCATTTGCCTGGCGTGACTGAGGAAAACCATCGAAAAACTTCAGTCAGGATGGTCGGCCACTGGGATTGAGCCCACGACCTTGTGAATACTAAGTAAGCAGGTGCTTCTAGACGGTGTTTTGGAATTTATTGTTTTCTCTTAATAGTCATATTCAAAAAGTTGACGGAGATATTGTTTTCTTGTTCAATTATGAATTTTACGTTAGGATGCACAGAGTTCAAACTGTAGAGCAAGAAATATAATTCTGAATAGTTTTAACATGTATATTACGTCATCTACATAACGCAGGTACCTAACATGTGGTCCATACCGATATCAGCCAAAATAGGAGAAAAGGAAACTACCCATGACTAGGGAGTTTTGTTGGTTTTTAACACTGATCTTCAGGTTGGAACACATTTGTTGACAGGCATATTTTTATTAGTTTTGTGATTCAATCAGTACCGAACGCCACAAGTTTCGAAAGTTTCTACACTGACAACCTACATTCTTCAAAAGAAATCTTAAACAAGAGAACATCAGAGATGCCTCAACTTCTAACCCTGTTTCACGTTTACTTACTAATCAATTAACTAACTGGGCAAAGTCTAAACGATTACATGAATTTTTTTAAAAAAAAAGTACAACCTATCTCACATCATTTAAACAACATACGGATTTCTTCATTCAGATATTTTACTGAACAAACGTAGGCAAAAATCACGAACATAGTAATATAATATAACAAAACAGCCACCTTACCATACTGTGCAACACTTACAGGACCGACAAAGAATCCTGCTTTATCCTAATATAATGGTAATTTAAACAATATTGTATGTCTACCCCGATGACCCAGAATCAGGAACCGTGATTTCAGAGGTATTAGACAAATGGAAATACCGCTTTACCAAGTTTTCTGAGGACATCTACCTCGATCTTTATTATGGTAACTTCAGATATTTACGTAACTGTATTTGTTACTCAAGTCATAACAAGCAGTAGACAAAAATCTACCGTTCAAGCAAACAGGTAGTTTGCTTGAAAACTGTTGTATAAGATGTTATGTTAACAAATTAATGATTATGGTGCTAACTCTTTCCGGACAGACCCGATGAAATAAACATGACACACGATTTTACGGGCCATTCTTTTTCCGTAAACTATGCTGATTCACTGGAAACCTCTCCTCCAATATTTTCGTCATAGAGGAGGTGAACGAACCTTCATGGTACATGAGGTACCTGGACAAAGTCAGTAGTGAGAGCTGAGCTCTAGAATATACATCGAACTCTTACATAGTCTTGACATCTGATTAGCAGCCTTCGACTTCATCGGTCTGTCTGGTGAATTAAGCGTTGTAACTTTGTATCATGTGACTAAAACCATAGTCCATCAAAACCTCTCATTTCTATCTTTTATTTCATAAGCTACATCCCCTTTTCGACCCCAGTCTAAATAATCTCTCTCTGCCTCCGGCAGGTCGTAGAGTGATACAATATATGGTTTCCTTCATTCAGATATTTTACTGAACAAAAGTAGGCAAAAATTACGAACCTACTAACATAGTAATATAATAAGATAAAATAGCCACCTTACTAGTACCTTACTATACTGTGCAACTAGCTATATTGTTTCCAAATATACCATTACACGCACACACTAACCAGTCTTCTTTTGGACATGTTTCTATTTTCTTATATCTTTCCCTCTTTTATCCTTTACATATGATTCCGACAATGAATACGACAGATCGAAAAGTTAACGCTGGACGGAAGAATTGGTGGCCTACTGTAATGTATAAATCAAGTTTATAATAAGCTTAACACAATATGGCGAATTCTGTACTACTTTTTGTATATACATTTATTATATTATGTAGGATTACTAGGTTTTGAATTCTTAATTATGAGAAGTTACGATAGGGTAGTGTTCTTGATGTAAGATGACTGTGTTTCTGAAAACCTAATTGGTTGGTTTAGCTTTTTGTGATTGGTGAATAGAAACGAGACGAGAATAGGAGGAGTTTACTGTGGTGGTTCTCCTCATGCCTCAGAACGTGAAAAATGGTTGAATATGGTGGAACTCTTTGTCAGTTGATGGAATAATTTTGTTCTTTATTACGAAATATTGTGGCAATATTTGTTATACAGAATACAGTGAATTTAAGGAATTATTCTGTGTATTCGATAATACTGTTTTCTTGAAAGTGAATAACTAGTATCAGATTAGAAATATATTACAAAGTTGTGAAGTGAAACTATAATAATAGTGGAATCTATTCGGAAGTTTTTTTTTTCTTCTACTATATACAGCTTTTCTATAGGGTAAGGTACTTGATTCAGGACCCTGTTAAGAATATTGATTGAACCCTATTTTAAGGTTCATAGAACTTTTAAAAGATTATTGTTTTTGTTTATAACTTGAAGGTTGAATTCTCACATTGATATAGAAAATTTAATATTACCTTCCTTAAAAATGTTCAAGAGTGATTTTTTTTATAACTCCAGAATATTTGGTTTTGTTTTATTTTAGTTTGTAATATCACTCTTCTAAAAGAAAAGATAAAAGATATACAATAAACCTAACATATCTTGTTCCAATATTAAGTTTTATGTTTTACTTTCAAGAAGTAGCTAGTTTTATTAAATGTAAGAACATTTCTTCAGTCTTTATTCAGTATTTCTGACAAGTCAATAGAGGATCTACTGTATTCAGGTAAATGGGTATTAATATATTCTGTTTATCAAAAATGGATAATATGGTCGGATTGGATCAAACGTATCCAAGTCTGAATTGAGGATTTCCGTTGAATGTTTGCCAATTTGTCATTCTATCTGGAATTCTTGGTGGTGTAATGGTGAGTAAATTTCATCCGAAAGTTTAATATTACACTATACTGCAAATAAGATTCTGTAATTAGGAAATCACAAGTGCTGATTATCTCAGCTTAATAAATCTCGGTCTCGCTTTACCCATAGCTATGAGAAGAAAACTCTATCTTACCTGCAACAGCATGAGGAGAGAATCTGCTTGTGGCGGCACTTGACTGGCATGAGGTGGTGTTTGCACTTGTAATCTTGAATGTGAAGGAGGAAGATGAGGAGGAGCCTCTGATCCTATTATTGGGTGCCCTCTGCTCGTGAGATGTGCAGGTGGGGGCCCATGATGAAACGTTTCCTCTCCACGATTTAGTCTTTCATCTACTTCATATGGATGACGCGAATGAGGAGGAACCACATGAGTTGGTAGATTTCGGGATACTTTCTCATCAGGGTGCGAAGCCGAGTAAGACGGATGACTACGTGAAGTATGCGCATGAGTGTGAGAGTGAGACAGTCGTGCGCCATAAGCGTATACATTAGCTATGCCAGGAGACTCCGTGCTACGATCGTGTGCAGAATGTGGAGACTGTAGATGAGCTGGAGGAGCCAGACGAGTTCCTGCACCAACACTAGATGGTCTGTGAAGTTCCAAAGGTGGGCTCCCTGCTTGAGCTTCTTCTGAATCTGCCTCTGATTTCAGGTCTATTCCTGACACAAGAGACGACCGAACAGAACCTGCTGAAGAATCACAAATATTAACTGTTGAAAATATAAACACGAATTGTAAATAAGAAGAGATTACATATAGTATAAAGTTTTCGTAAATTCTGGATACGAATTTAAGAAACAAATAGTTTATTACCGCTTTTGTTCGTAACTTACCTTTTTCATTTATTCGATTTGTCAAAAGGCTTAAGGTGAAATATTAACTATGCTCCTTGCTTATTGTAAACTGAAAATAATACAGGACCGAAAGACAAGGACGCAATTTTGTGAACGCATCAGCTCTGTAATTATGAAAATCCATGAAATAAGGTGAGTGTTTTAGAGTTAATGCTTTGTGATGTAAAATATTCAATAGTAACCGCTGTGAGGTCGAAATCTGCAAAAGAGAGTCCGAAACCAGCTTCCAGTGTCTGCTACCAACACGAATCTGAAATCTGGAGACCAATATCGCACGGATAGTAGGAAGCGTTTTGGTGTTGTTTCTCAACGTACACACAAGTGAAACACTTTCCGTACTGATTCAGACGGTTGGAAGTCTCTTCCGTAGAAGTCCGTGTCCTGCATACGGATGAATTTGTGAAAGAATTCTTTCACTTTGTAAAAATTCCGCCCTACTATTTAAAATCCCTTACGCCACGAAGTCTACTGGGTACAAAACTATGCCAACGAGAAATTTACTGTAGTTCTGGATCTTACATAACATTAAATTTCTCATCTACCATGTATGTTGAACACATTTATCAGATTACTCAAAAGATAGTCATAATTATGAAGTACTCATGAGTTACAAATTAGATTTTTGTGCTTATTTGGAGTAATTTTCTAAATCAAAAAATCATGGTACAACTGTCGCGACACCTTAAAAAATCCATGCCTCACCAGGATTCCTGCTTGGGAAGAACGTATGTTATTTGAGAACTAAAGTACTCTGTCCACGGGACTAAACCTTTATTCACGAACCTTTGCTCCGTACGTAAACACACTGCGTGGCACACCCGAGTGTTGCTAACTACTGTGCATAAAAATCTCTCACCTTGATTCCGCAACTCAACATTGTAAACATACCAAGGTTTTAATTTCGTGCGTGCTTGTGTAAGTGCCGTAAGCAGCCTTATTTCGCTATTCGTGAAAAATGACACTTAGGACACAAACCCAGTGGCGACGTAAGGCAATCCGAGGCCCAGGGCAAGTCAAATCCCTTCATGCCTGTTCGCGAGCTCAGTCGTGAGCACACACTTCTATTGTTGTCCGGAATATCTTATTTTTCGTAATTCCGAGCTCCGCGGGAAAACTGGGGGCCGCTTAACAAGCGATTATTTACTTGTGTCGGGGACCAAGGCTGTAGCCCCACTAGCCCCCCTTTCGCCGCCACTGCTCAAACCTAAAACTAAATGTGTAGGAATGTACAACTGCTACTTGGATTAAAACGATAATCTATCTAATGAAGAGTCCGGATTATTTTAGTGGTTTCCATGTTCGGACTGAACATGAAATTTGTGTTAAAATATTTATCATTATGTTAAAATTATATTACTTCTACGATAAAATAAGAATTTCAGGGTGTTCAGAAAATTAGAACTCCTGGAGACAAGTCTAATTCAGAGTTTTTGTACAAGAATGTTTATATGATGGTAATTCCCCTTAGACTATTTTTATTATTATTATTTTTTAACTGAAACAACACATTAGTAGTAGTTTTTGCTTAGTGTTGTCCAGAAACGAGACGAGACGAGACAGAAAAATGTCTACGGAAAACGAAACGAGAAAGAACTCTCCTAATATTCAATATACATCTTTTCGAGACAAGTCAGTTTCGGGACGACACAGCCTCAATCTCGTCTCGTGAACAACACTACTTTTGCTTGAGTTTACAATTAGCAATACGTGGACGTAGTTTACGTAAGTAGTCTCATTGTCATCTGATGTGAAAAAAATCTCCATGGGTTTGACTATTCAGTATCATTAAGAGGGCTTCTCGCTCCAAGCCTCCCACTTTCAACACTTTTCAAAATATTTAAAAAACTAAGCGTATTAACAAAAATGTAAATTCATAGCGCACTAGAATTTACGAATTACTATGGGATGCAATGGACAGCGATCTCGAGATCGCGTCCATTGACGAGTGATACGTTCTCAAAGATTATGACGTCATTATTTAAATGAAGTCTGAATACTCATCAATCGACAAGATTTCGAGATCGCTGTCCATTGCATTTCATAGTAATTTGTAAGTTCTAGTGCGCTATTAATTTATATTTTTGATTGTACTCCTACTTTTTGAAATATTTTGAAAAATGTTAAAAATGGAGGGATTGGAGCGAGGAGCCCTCTTAAGCATTGCATGTAGTACCTTTTCCTCTTTCAGTAACTTAAGCAACTGAAAAACATATAACAACTATGCCCATGAAAAAAATAAACTAAAAAAAATGTGGTACAGTATTAAAGTGAAAAAAAAAAGCATACGAAAGTTTAACGGCGGTATCGGTAGAGTCCCAAAACAATATAGTTAGTGCAACTGTGCAATGTCTGCAGCAAGCCGATCTACTTGAAATTCTTCAGCACAAAATGGCGCGTGCCAAAGTATAGTCTATTTTCAAAATGATGGGCATTCCAAGTGACTACAGGGATAGGCACAGGCAAGTAGGTCAAAAAAGGAGATTTTGTAGACTAAAATGTTAAAAAAAAGAGACAACAAGAGACAAAAAAATAGAGAAAAAGCTACTAAAAGAGACTATCTCACGTGAAACCAGTATCCATAATTTTTTACGAGTGAGGGTAAAAGACTACATTTGTGTGTGTGTGTTAAAATATCCTACCAAAGGGCCGCTTAAGTCCAGAATTGAACAGAACTTATATTAAAATTGTGATAATAAAACAATAATAAATCACAGCCATATTCAATCCACTAGTGGATGAGGCCTCTCCCCGAAGGGAGGAGTTGGTCAACTGCTCCCACGCTGATCAGACGGGTTGGGAGAGGAGAGCCGAAGCTCTCACTGTGATCGCCACTGTCTATTCACAGCAGATCCCCAATTGTTCTCACGATGCTGGGTCAACACCGAAATTTTTGAGCCCCCACCGGGAATCGAACACGGGACCGCTCGCCACTGAAGTCGAACCCGCTAGCGACTAGGCTACGCAGGAGCTCAATAAAACAATATTTATTTATAAATTTTGTGAAATATTTTGAATGAACATACAGAATGAATGACATATTACAAAAAACACAAACTCTCACTTCAGTAGTACTTCAGAGCTTTGTTAATAAAGGAGAAATTAAAATGTATGTTCAATTCTGAACCTGGATGGGGTATGGCCAAATACATTTATTACTTTGACAATG
>JAGDQP010022577.1:5550-15935 GCA_022664845.1 Lepisma saccharinum
ATTTCAAGTTTTTAACAACATGCACATAACTCCTGTTGTGTTATTCTTTTTCGTTAAAGCTCACGAAATATTGACGACTTTTTAAAAGAAAAAATTCCTTAAAAAGAGCGGTTCCTAGTGAGTTTAAGAATAAACTATTTTGGTCTCTATAAACTTAATAAAAAACAAATTTCAATCACCCCGTTATTTGATTGGTTCACTGCAGAAATATAGCTCAAAATATGAACAGTTACGCGCATTCATGTTATTGATTATAATTTCACATTTACGTGGGTACGATAAGAATAAGAAAGTTTATACTTGTAATGCTTTGGGCTTCACCCCTGAACATTTCATGTGTTTATAGTTTTAAGTTAAATTTTTGTGCATTCATTCTTTATACAATAAGTAAAGTAATACGAGTAGATGTAGTCCGAGTAAATAGTTTCGTATTTTGAAAAAATAATAACCCTGAAATGGACAATAATTGAAATAATATTTCGTGATCATCTAATTGAAAATCTTAATCTACTACTATGGTTATATTGTTATTTATTTCTGAATTTTGCACTATCTGTATATTTTATGTAATTTTTGTATAAATTAATATGAACTTACAAAAAAAATATTCAGTTCTACTTTGACTAAACATTGAAAAAGACAAATTAGCCTCCGAAGGATCTCTTTTTGGTCCGTAGTTGAAAGTGACTCCACCGATGCGTTAGTTCAAGACTGCGTGAGGTTTAGGGTTATGAATTACGATGACTATTTTTCTTAGTTGAAATACGGGACAGATCTTAACCGGGATCTAATGGAGTCACCTTTATTTGCGGATGGTTTGAGGGTCAACCCCAGAAAATGTTTTTATTCAAACCTAAATTTAACTTAAAAGTTGCGTTTCAACAAAACCTACATCGGATTTGAAATTATAAAAATTAACACCAACTTTAGAATTTCCTATTCTGTTGGTATCGAACCGTTATAACAACCTACCTATGACTTATTTTTTCAAATACAATAATTTAATATCACTAAGGTATTAATAATTAGTTGATCACTTATTATATATTATTTATCACTTCAATGATCAGGATCACTTCAGTGAAACAAAGGTTTTTTTTTCTTCAAATATTTCTATCAAAAGGTTATATCACTTCTTTTTTTGTGTGAAATTCGGTACTTTTAATATTCTTTTCGGGACACCGGGACAAATCTAAAATTCGGAATGTATGGTCACCGCAACTACATACAGCTACAAACACGAATTAACAGGATGTTAATCTTTCCAAGTTAGGATAGGTGGGAAATTTGGAAGATTAAAGAATATTTTCTAGAGCCGCTGCATGTACGATATAGATGTATGCAGGTTGTCAGGTTGTAAGGCGATTTTTTTCTATATATATTTGAACTGGAGGCCATGTTAAAAGAACTGAAAAAAGAGAAAATAAAGCTATTAAGCAAACATTAAATAAATACTACAATTTCATTTACTGCAATATAGGATAAGGGCACCGATCGTCGGCCATACCCCAGGGGTAGACTATTTTCATACGAAGATCATTAAATAACCTATGTCACATAAAATGTGTGTAAAAATATCTCCACTTTTCGGACAGCTTTAATTTCATATTTAATTTTTACCAGCTATCGATAGGGGCATTATACAATAACGGAAGTTTTAGGCTTCGATGATTAACTTAGAATATGCCGGAAATACAGTATGTGTAAAAACTTATGCGCCCGCTCAATCCGTCTGTCGACAACTTTCAACTCAGGAACTACTAGGGCTAGGAAGGTAATTGAGGTGTCGTTGGAAAGGTATCGTCAAGACAAGTTCAAATCAGTATCATTTATCCAGATAGCAGGGGCGGATCCAGAGATAGAGGCGGTCCCAGATATAATGGACAATGCATCTGGAACTACTAGAGCTGGGAAGGTAATTGAGCTGTCGTTCGAAAAGTCTCGGCAAAACGAGTTCAAAAATGTATCATGCATCCAGATCGCAGTGGCGGATATCGCGTTTCGGAGGGGGCTGATTTCTACGTTGGAACTATGGGCTAGGAAAGTAGTTGAGCTGTTGTTGGAAACGTCTCGTGAAGACGAGTTCAAACCCGAATAATTAATCGAGATTTCAGGTGCGGATCCCGAGTTTCAAGAAGGGGACAATTTCAACTTTGATTCTACTATAGCTAGGAAGGTTGTTGAGGTATCGCTGCAAAGGTCTTGAGAAGACGAGTTCAAACCTGTATCATGCATCCAGCAGGGGTGGATGCCGAGTTTCCGGGGGGGGATATTTCAACTTTGGAACTACGAGGGCTAGGAAGGTGGTTGAGTTGTCGTAGGAAAGGTCTCGCCGCAATTTTTCCAACGGAACATTGATCATTCAAATAGGATGCCCTCTGTTGAAACCTGGTAGTAGCTTATATGCACACAGGGTTCCGCCTCACTTCTTTCAATTGTTTTAAGACATAAATTGTTCTTCGAGCTTTTTTAATGTTCTGCTTTCACTTTATACCATAAATAATATACAATAGTCATATCTAGTAAGTTTTTTTATTGTGTCCGACTATAGATGTATAGAATTCACGACTGTACGGTACCTCTTGTCGGTCAGAGTGTGTTCCTTAGCTAGTTTTGTTGAGATGTTAAATTACGTTTCTTTTCCTCCTAATAATAATCTAACAGTCTTTTTAACAGCACACTATGCTCAGATCTATTTTAATATAAAATGGATAGACATTGTCACATTCAACGCAGAAGATCGTAATAGCACCTTTATGCGATTTTCTGCCAATGCACGAATAGGAACTATTCAAGAAATTTGCAGCAAGACTCAAATAGTAAGCAATTATGAATAACAAAACGTGTACAATTTAGTAAATGTAGGTTCAAAATACAATTATTATGGTGAGTCTACACTAGTCAAAACTTCTGTTCGTGCACATGTTGTTAAGGACAGTCTCAGAACGGCGAAATCTTCGGCTGTTTCTTTCCTGCTCCAAACTTTGAAAACAGAAAACCAGACAAAGAGAATATATAACGATCATTACTTACTACATAAATTAGTATATATTGGTTAGCACAATGCACTACAATAAATTTAAATACACACCCAAAAAGAAACATATAAACTGCCGAAATTATTTATATTTACTGTCTCAATCAATATCCAATGTTAAGGGCACTTGACACGGAAGCATTTATGCCACGATAAATCGTATAGCACTTCTCTTGGAATATATTCTATCTAAATCCTTATGGAACAGTAACATAACATCTTGCCCTATTGTAGCACTTTTTTTGCTTTGACACGATAGCATATTTACTAGCACTATGATTTATAGTAGCATAAATGCTTCCCTGTCAAACGGGCCTTACTGTTATCATTGTTCATAGTTGCCAGATCCTGATAGCTATAACTAGGTTCATTGTACGTATACATATTTTCATATTGAACCAGCGTTTAAATGTGTATTTACACAGCATAAAATATTACAAGTACATTTTAAAATATCCCCCCCCCCCCTTTTTTTTTTGTCTTGACTAATAGCGTGACTTTATTATCCAAACTCAGCACGAGAGTTATTGTGCTAGGTGATTGGAACACCAAGCACTGCATTTAACTGTAGGCGCGGAAACAAACAAACAAAAAAAAACTGTTTAAAGACATAATTTTCTTAAACAATTCCTACTAAAAAAGTAAGAAATAATTTTGTTTATGCATGGCTAAAAAGAAAAGCATGGGACGATCTCTCATATACAGTCACTTTATAAATTATTTGACGCGCCCCATGCTCTTTTACTTTTTAGTACGGATTGTTTAAAAAAAAATGTACAAAAAGGTCTTTTATTATTATTTTTTTCGGGTTATTTCGCTCTTCGGATACTTTTTCTCAAGCTAATATTTTGTGACTCAAATCCTAAATTGTTCTGCAACCAGTCAAAACTCTACATCGTTGCAGGCTAGTATTTATTTTAGGATAAAGGAGTCCATATTAAAAATAATATTAAAGCATGTTTTTAAAATATATAAATATATGAAACTAACAATAGAATATTGTATTGTCAACCGACTTACGTCGCTGTGTAAAATTTCATCACTGTATGATATCGGGAAATTAGTTAAATTAACGTTGCCAGATTTGAGGATATCACGAACCACTGTAAACTAAAGAAAAGAATATAAAAAAAGGAGATACACTGTTTGATTATCTATGCAAAACAAACATTCAAATACCTTTGCAAAACAAACAAACCTATTTCCCGCTACCTATAATAACCAACCTGACATTTTAGATTACGTGTTATTCAATAACATTCAAAACAGTTCGTCGATCGATACGAACGACGATCTTTATTTTACTGTTGGTCAATCGATAAGTGACAAAATTTTATCATCAATCATTAGATAAAATGAACGCAGGATGTAAGATTGCGGGCTTATATCTTGACCTTTCTAAGGCGTTTGACAGTATATTATGAAATTTTGTTGTCAAAATTAAATAAATATGGAGTCATGGAAAAATTATACAATATTATAGTGTCGTATTAAGGGATGTACTAAGTAGAACAAGGTCACATAGATAAAAAGTTGGTCTAGGTGTTACACAAGGCTCAATCTTGGGATCATTCTTATTTACCGGTACATGCTATGTTAATGATTTTTCTTGTTCTAACAGAAACCTTGTCACAATGTATGCAGGTGACACTTCCAGCCTACTGTGGTCTCATAACGTAAGAGATTTGGAAAGACAGACAGATAGTTTTAGGGAGATATTCATGAATTATTTTAAGCAAAACAAGTTAAAGATCAACGCGGACAAAACTGAACTAGTATATTTTGGTCTTGCTGGAAACACAATCTCTGTCACAGACCATAACACTTGCATTGGTAGTAGTGATTCTTGCAAGTTTCTTGGGTTATATGTAGACAACAAATTTACTTGGAAATGCCATATTGAATATGTTTGCACAAAATTAACTACAAAATGTTTACTTACTACGGAGACTTTCTGAATTATCTACCTACAGAAATACTAAAATTAATTTATTTTTGAGTGATTTATCCTCATTTGTCATAGTCTCGTACTCTGGGATAGTGCCTGTGTAAGTCATGTAAAAAAGAGTTTTTGTCCTACAGAACAATTGTTAAACAGGAAACATCCTTGTAAAGAATGATTTAAACAACATAATATTTTAACATTATATGCAATGTTTATATATCAGATTAGTAAAAAAAGAAAAGAAAAGGAAAACGAATTCACGGTAATAAATGAAGAAGTTCACAATTATTATACTAGAAGCAAAGAAAATATACACAGAGTAAGTAGGAGACTAGAAGCAACAGTTCCATTGGCACTATTCAAACTTTAGTGAAGTCAGTGAAGAGTGGAGGGGAGAGTTTGTGCACCCGCAATCTGACTCGGACAGTGTGCGAATTAAACTTTGTAGCCAGGGGAGAATAAAACATAACACAGGGAATTCAACAGGCAACTTATATGTATGCAAGTGTGTGTGTGTGTGTGCAAGCGGTCCCGGGTTCGATTCCCGGTGGGGGCTCAAAATTTGGATGTTGACCCAGCATCGTGAGGACAATTGGGGAACTACTGTGAATAAAAGACAGTGGCGATCACAGTGGGGAGCTGCTGTGAAAAAAAAGATAGTGGCGATCACAGTGAGAGCTCCCGGGGAGACACCTCATCCAGTAGTGTATCGAATATGGCTGTGATTTATGGAGACAGAGAGAGAGAGGAGAGAAGACATGCAGTCCTATTTTCCAATAGGGGTTACTAAATCAAACATATCATACTAAAACCTTCACATTAGCCTACTTCATAAACATCGCAAAAGAAATGGCTTCGAAATAAGCTTCTTAGCTGCTAGTAAAAGTTCATATACCCTTGTCACTTCCACGAAAATAGTTTCAATTTCTGCCAAATAAATATGTTCCGATTTTCTATCTAATACCGATCAAAACATCTTCTAATAGGGAGAAATTTATCCTTGGCAGGGACGAAAAATAAATTTGTCAGGGTGGGAAACTAATTTGCCAGAGGGGGAAATCCCGGGTATCGTCCCCGCTAATTCGCACGCTGGGCTCGGATAACAACAACAACCCGAGGGTAGTTCGGGCACGTTAATACCAGGCCCGTCCTTAGAAGCTAATTGATTGATTAGAACGAAAGCTACAAGTCAGCATAACTAAGAGGAAAGGAGTGTGTGTCCAGAATATCGTGGCTTTGGACTTCCTATAGTTTATAAAAACCACTGATTCTTATTACTATTTCGTATAGCTGACAATGCATCTCTTGTTAATTAACCATATTATATCCCTATTGACTCAGATTCAGATTTTATTGCGTTCATTTGACTGTACAATAGAACATCAAGTGTAACGGTATAGAATGTGCCACAAACTAGAGAACATAATAAAATCAAGGTTAGATTGTTAAAAATACGCGAACCTTGCGTTAAATGAAATATACTTAAATGGTTAAATATGCAAGTATTACAGAAATTGTTTGAAATGATTGATAGTAAGAGAAGAGAAATGTACTTAATTACGAATATTACATAAAGGTTTCAGTTTTTACATGATATTTACAAAATATGAACACACACTTCTGGCAATGTTGAAATTATTTGATGCAATTTTAAGTCGTTCTTATGCTTTGGAAATCAAACTGAAGATATTCGTCTACTGTGTAAAAATTATGTTTTTGCATTACGCTCCGCACTAAATCAGTGAACCGATTAAAAGAATTGGATTCTTTTATATGCGTTGGAAGTTTATTATACAGTTTAATTCCCATGTTCACTATTGATTTGGAGAACAAAGCAGTTTTATACGGAATGACAGTTAGTTTTTCTTGACCACTTGTAACATGATTATGAACATCCACGTGCTTTTTAAATCTCGGAAGATTGTTGCAAGTGATTTTTAATACTTCAAGAATATACAAACAATCGACGGTCATTAATTTTAATAAGGAGAACAAACTTTTGCAACTGTATCTAAAAGGTTTCTTAGCAATTATTCGAATTACTTTCTTTTGGAGTTTTTTTGTTATTCCAGTCGACGAACCTATGGTATATACTACATAGTAGCGAAATGTGGCATTATAGAGGGATATGATGGTTTTCGTTTCCAGAATTGAGACTAGATATCTGATTACGTATATAAAGGAAGAAAGTTTAGTGCACAGAGTAATAATGTGATAGTCCCATCTCATATTGTTGTCTATAAATAATCCAAGAAATTTTACAGAATTTGTGCATTAAGTAATAGAGTTATCAAGTGCCAAATTAGGAAGAGGCAGGTGATTAGTTCTTGAGTGTTTGAATATCCTACCAAGCACTTAGTTTTACCTGTATTTAAGAGAAGTTTATTATCAAAGAACCATTCTTCGAGCAGTTTCGCTGTAACGTCAACTTTGTTTTGAAGTGACGATACAGAATTAGCCTTGAGGATTATGTTTGTGTTGTCAGCACATAAAAATGTTTTCCCTTTCGTTATTCTTTTGGGGAAATCGTTTATGTAAAGTAGAAAAAGAACTGGGCCCAAAACTGATCCTTGTGGGACTCCTACGCTAATGGGACACGGTTTAGAGGTAATTTTTCGAAGGTTTCCTCTTTGTACGTCCTCGAATGTGATTCAATAACTAGTGTTCTATTCGACAGGTACGACTGAAATCAGTCGTTTGCTACTCCTCTTATTCCATATCGATGGAGTTCATCTATTAATTTAACATGGTCAGCCGTCAACGCAATCAAACGCTTTACTTAAGTCGCATAATATCGTGAGCGGATATTCCTTATTATCTACTGGTTGATTTATTTCGTCAAGGAAGTCACTGATTGCTGTCATAGTAGATCTCTTTTATAAAACCATGCTGGGAAGGGGATTCGGCTTACAGAGGGAGAGCAACCGTTTGAGTACAATATGTTCAAATATCTTTGATGCGAGGGAAATCGGCTTAAGTTCTTGACGTTGATTGTGTTACCTTTCTTATATATCGGATTAATCCGAAATGATTTGAGGATACTTGGAAAAATTCCCATGCTTAATGATTTATTAACTACTGAATTTGTTAATTTTATTTATGGCCTTTAGGCATCTAAGGCTCAGGCCGGGATAGGGGAGAAGGTGTCGGCAGGGGCCTATGTTGAAGGTGGATCCCGGCATTTTCCTGGTATGACCGAGGAAAAACCTGGAAAACTTCAGTCAGGATGGTCGGCCGCTGGGATCGAACCCACAAACTCCCGAATGCTACGCCAACGTTCTACCACTGAGCTACGGCGGCTCGGTATTAACTATTGAAGTAATTGAAAGAGTGATAAGGTGGATGCATCTTTTAAGTATGGATTCTGGTATTTCATTTGGACAAGCAGACAAATTGTTATTAAATTTTCTAATTATTTCAATAATTTCCACGTGGGTTGCAGGATTCAGAAACAACGAGCTACTTATGAAAGGAGTCGAATAATTATGAGTCGTTGAATTATTTTTTTAAAAAATGATCACTGTTAGTAATACCCGCAATTACATTTCTGAAATATGTACTAAAGTACTCCGCGACAGGTACAAGATTTGTCATGATCGATATGGAGCTTTATTTATGTTTTCGAAGTGAGAATCGTTTTTCCTTGTTTCAAAATTAATTATACTATTCGAAGCTGATTTGGACTTGTTACGTGAATTATTTATGCGTTTAATGTAATTTTGAAGCTTTGCTTGTTTGAATACTTTTCTGTATATTGATTTTTTTTTTTCTTTGTAGAGGCCGATTACATGTCAGTTTTGTTTCTAAGTTTAGATTTCTCAAAATTTTTACCAGATGTTCTAATTTCTTTCGTAATCCTTAGTTTGTTTGCTTGTTTCCCTATAGTTTAGATTTAATAGGAAGTGCTGACTCAAATAAGGTTTTAAATTTACTTAAGAATTTTTAAAACTTATCGCTAACTGTTTCGAATTCAAATATTGAGCAATCTTCTTCCTCAAGAAGACGTAGGAAAGTACTAGTATTATCATCGTTGAATATTTTTCTTTGAACACGAAAGTGATTAGTTTCGTGCCTTTGGAAGAAATTGTAGATCACTACAAGTTGTCCTAAATGGTAATTAAAGCCGAATTTTATATCGTGTCATGAATAGGAAGTAGGAGATAAGTTAGTTAGAGTATTATATCTAACACTATTAGAATTTCTGGAGAAATGAGTGGGGGAATCGAATGTGGCGTGGATGTTGAATGATTTAATTAAATTAGGAAGTTTTCCACTTTTGTTGTTTTGCTAACCTATGTCGACATTGAAATCGCCGCCAGTAATTATTTGATAAGATAAGATAAAATGAATGTTATGGGCGGTAACAATAATTATTTGAGAATATTTAATTTGTTAAAGAGTAATTCCAAATTATTTATAAATAATTGAAAATCCAGTCAGGAATACGATACATTACTATAATTATAATTTTGTTGGGCTCCCCAGTCACTTCAATAGCTGTAAACTCAAAGAGTGTTTGTATACAATTGATTTTACGTACAATGTTTGGGATAGTGGTTTTAATGTGAGACTTATTTATTTATTTACACATGGTTTCAGATATAGCAGTTGTGCCATTTTACACTGAAACATTAAAATTAATAACACATTTATATCCAACAGTCGTAAAATTAACAATATTTGCAAATCAAACAGTAATAAAAACATAGCATAAAAGAATTGACATATTTCTGCGTAGTTGCTTTTGAAAGGTTTGTTCTGTGCTGAAAATATCTTTTAGCTCTATCTCTAATGTTAGGCGATTATATTCAGAAACCATTCTGACGAACATAGAGCGTTTGACTATTTCTAATCGTGGTGCTGAGTATGTGAATATGTTGCTATTGCGCGTGGAATGGGAAGGAATGCGAAAGTTGAGCTCAGAAAGCAGCAGTTCAGATCGAACTCTACCATTGAATATTTTAAATAAGAATAACAATGTCTGCCAGATTTCGTCTTGAAGAGGGTGTTCGAATGTTTAAGATATTTAGAATTTCTGTGTTACTTAGGGATCTAGTAGAAGGGATTCTGTATTTAACGCTGGCGATGAAAAAGCTTAAGACAGAATCGAGGCGTGCCAAGTGAGTAGAAGAAGCCATATTCCAAATGGGAGAGCATTATTCCAGTTTAGGAGAAACGAACGCTTTGAAAAAGATACTAAGAGAAAAAAGGCTTTGAATTTCTGTGAATCTGTATAGGAAAGCAAGTAGTTTCATGGCACTGTTAGTTGTGGCTCTGATATGCTCAGCAAATACTAGTTTCTCCTAAAAAAAAAAGTGGAACCGCATTCTCCCTAAGCCAGTGAAAGACAAAGTAAGTCGATATCGACTGATTTTAGTATTTTCTCTAATCTTTCGGTTTCAT
>JAGDQP010022577.1:16035-30231 GCA_022664845.1 Lepisma saccharinum
TGGCTTTGAAAAAATGTTGGCTCTGAACCGGACATTCCACGATCTCCAATTCAGATTCATTAACGCGTTTCCCTGATTATGATGCCAATGATGTCATGAGATGATTTGGTTGGTTGATTGTGTATTATAACGTCACAAATCATTGAGATAACCTTTTGTTTACCCAACTTAATTAAATGTTGACCATGATTCTTGAGAAGCTTCATGTCCTGATGAATATTAAGAAAGGTTACGTTTGGAAATAATTTACAGAGTTTAACCAGCTTTCGGTTTGTCGCTCAATTGCCTGATTAAGACAGGAATTCTTCCATAGATCATTGAGGCATAGACACCATTGTAACTTTTTTTTTCTAACCTATTATTATAAATGTATTGACCATGATTTCATTCCAGGTAACGCGGTATTCGGGCTGGTAAGCATGAAATACCGACCAAGAGTCCTTTTATGCAAACACGTTTCGTAAGCGACTTGAGAGTAACACAAACAGCGAGTTTTGTAAAACATTATAAGCAAATGAGTGTGTTTACGCAAATGTGGCCCGGTTTCCTGCTGCCGCGTTCTGAAAGTCAGTCGTTTGTGTTATACAGAGCTCAAGAAGCTAAACAATGATCATGTTTACTAATTTTGAAGTTGTGCTTTTCCTCCACAGCGTTGCCAGACGTTCCTAGGCCAGTTGATCACACGTCTCCCTATATCTCATGTACAAAACGCACTGACAATACCACAATCTTCTTTTTCTTCCTTCTTTTCTTTTTTTCCCGCATCTACTCAAGCGATATGTCGTAAGTGATGAAAAGGTACAAAAGAAAACTCATTGTAGACTGCTTTCAAGTTGCGCGACGCAAAACGTTACACATAAAAGGCGTCTTAGGCTAGTTTTATGCAAACGTGTTTCTCAAACCACTTGCGAACCACATGAACGCTGCGTTCTATAAAACAATGGAAGCAAATTAGTATATTTATGCAAATCACGCCAGAGTTTCTGCGGTCGCGTTCTCAAACTCAGCGGTCGATGATCTACAGAACGCGCGAAGCTAATATTTATAAAACAATCCCCGTCCAGAGAAAAATGAACAGGCAGCGTTGCCAAGCATTCACGATAATAGCTGGGCACTCTTGCTATCCTATGTCACTTGCGAAACGTAGTGGCAACCCTGACATCTTAATTTTAAGCTTAATTTCTTTCTTTGTTTTTTTTTTAACCCACACTGCTCCTGTGTGATATGTGCAAAGGTCGTAAAGTGTTGCCAGTGTCTCAGAGGTTTCTGTTCGAAATAAAAACATTAGAACAAAGAGGTAGACAAATTTTAAAAAAGCAATTGGGATTCATCGTCAGAAGAATATAAAAACCGAAATGTGAAGAAGAATCAATTGATTGAAGTGTGTGCTACGTTCAACCCAGAATTCGAAGGATTAGATGACAAGGACAAATTAAATATAAATTTTTAATATTTGTTGACAATGGTTTTTTTTTTTTTTTAATTATTGTTTGGGTTTTGCATAACTTCACAAGCACTACTTATAGAGTGCTACTTTTTAAGCCTGTCGCTGCCAGGTGTGTTCATAACTTCGATGGATATCGTTATTTTCAATTTGAATTTATTTATGGCCTTTTGGCATTTTTGACTCAAGCCGGATGGGGTATGTAGGATATAGAGGATGAGGGAGGAATCGATCAGGTACCATCCCGGCATTCGCCTGGTAGGACAGAGGAAAACTTTGGAAAATCTCAGTCAGAATGGTCGGTCGTGGGATTCGAAAACATAACTAACCATTACCAATTTAAAGTGCAAGTCGTCCGTTACTGCCTGGACTACGTGGGCTGGGTGGATATCGTTATCACAACACCAAAATATGCGAACTGGTAGTTGTTCTATTCCAGGTTTTTCGGGAGATAGAGATTATTATTGAGGTAGAGGGGAAGAAGTGATAATGAATTATTGACTTTTCTTCATAATTATTTCTGAGCTGAAGCGAAAATCATAGGCGTCAGGAAGGCAGTGGCGGGTCCAGAGTTAGGGCGTGCACCCTCTCAAGATAAAATACTTTATTTCTTATGGCACTATTTAAACAGGTTATCTAAAAAAATTAAGTTTCCATTTGTTTCTGGACAAATCTAATCCAAATCTAATTTACCTAGAAATATAAATTTTTGAGGATATCCGTGTCATATTCCATGATAAAACCTAGCAATATGAGGCGAAATATAATTTATACTAAAAAAATCACTTAGCGAGAAAATATCGAAAAGGTTCCCTCTTCTATTTTACCAAAGTCCCCTCCTCACGAAAATCCTGTATCCGCCATTGATGTGTGTGTGTGAACGTTAAATTGCTTCCCCTTGGGGAAAATCCTAGCGACGCCTTTGTTCTTGACGAACTTCAGCTTTTTAGACCATTGGAAAGTGCATTTTCGATATCCGGGTCGAGGGGTATTGTTGGGGTACTTAATTTTCACTTCTCGCATATCTAGAAGGCTCTGGCAACACGGTCCATCGACACGTTTTTCTTCCCTTCCCACATCTTTTCTCGCGACATGTCGCGAGTGAAAAAAAGGTACGAGAGAAAAGTGGTTGCTGCCCGATTTCAAGCCGCAGCGTCTGCATAAAAGGCCTGTTGATGTCTCACCTAATAGTAAATTCTACCTTATTTCTTACGCCAGTAGTAATAGAACCTTATTCCTTAACGTACCTACTAACAGTCTCCAGCTGTTTTCTCCACCTTTTTCGTTTGTGGAGTTTTTTACATGCTGTACTAACCACTCGGGATTCATTCATTTTTTGTTATTGATATTACCGGCTCAAGTTTTTTTTCGGCTCCACCGGTTAGCTTCTCCCTCTGTCAAGGACAAATCTTTCTCGTGCTTTCCTTTCTTCTTTGCTTCACCTTCTTTCTATATCTCATATCTAGTGCGAAATTTCTTATGTAGAAAGAAATCACCTACTACTACCATTCCTATGCTTTAACGAAGTTCCTTATTTAACAGCATGCGGAGAGCCAGAAATAAGTACAGTACCATGGTTGTTGACTCACTCACTCTTTGTGGTTGAAAAAAAGGGGAACTTGAGTCATTTGTAAAAAAAAAGGGGGGGGACTTTTTTTTAATACAATGCATAATATATTAATTCTGCTGATAAAAAAATAAAAAATGAATATACCGGGGTTCGAATTAGCACCGAGAGGTCGTAACTTAGTTAGGTAAGTTAGAAACAGTTTTGTCAGATTTCCGTTGCAAAATTTCCCTCAAAATACTGAAAAGTTTCCCGGATTCTAAGTTTTCTTTAAAAATTAATGGACTTTTTTTTTAATGGGCCAAAAAGATACAACAAAATTTTCCGGTTTTTAATTTCTTCCCCTTTCGCCTTTTTGGGGGGCCAGATTTTCCCGTTTTCGGGGAAATTTCCCTCCAACTGACAACACTGGTTAGAAACCACATTCGGGAGGTCTTAGGTTCGCATTCCACAGGTCTTTGGACTATCGTGACGGAGGTTTCTCCAGGGTCCCTATAAAATCTTCAGATTAGCTCGAACTTCGCCTCTCGTTACAAGTATTAAGACTTTGACGAACGTTTTGGCTGCACATTTAGCTCAGGAATAGTCTGCATATACTATCCATCAACCAAGTTCATCTCTGTCCTCCGACATGGTTGAGGACCACCTGATGGATATGGATTTTAATCCCGTGGGAAGGAAAGGGAAACCGAGATATAAACTTGAACGGTAATATTTTTACTTGTTTTTGCAGAGTTTTATGATTTCCGTTTATTTTATATGATTATGCTCCTTAGCTGTTAAGTTTTATGGTGTATTTTTGTTTTATCTTGTGAGGGCCCATTCACAGGCTTCCTCGTTATACTGGCCATTTACACCAGTAGGTTGAGTGTGAAGACCTTTTACATCTTCATCTTTTATATATTCTTTTTTATTATTTTAATAAACAGCTAAGTTTTGACATAACCAAGATAAGGGTCTTTCCCGTATCGGGACGGGCGTAAGCCATAGTGCTGTTACCGCCCATAAAATTCATTTGATCCAGGGTTCTTAGTCACACCAGGAAAATGCCGGGATGGTACCTTTAACTTAGTCCCTCACCAACCCCTTATGCCACATCCTTTCTCCTAACTACTATATCCGAGCTTGAGCCATAGATGTCTAAAGGTCACAAATAAATTCAAAATCAAATTCAAACGGCATGTTACCGCCTTCGCCGTCCGACGAGCTGACACCTAGATGATAATCTAATCATTAAAAAAAAAAGACAATAGCTTATTATCAAACGTAAAACTTTCCATTTCGTTCGAAACTGGCCAAATATTTTAGTATCTTTACATCTGAAGGATAAACTTCCACCACACGAAGTCTGTTCCCAAACACCATTTCCCAGACCGGGACCTGTACTTGTGTAATGTGAGCCACGTTCTGTAAGTGGATCCACTTTGGCAGCACTGTCGTCTTTGAAGATTGCAACCACGAAGCTGAGAATACAAAGTGGGCGGAAGCCCAATAGTCCGGAGAGTGGACAAGAGCATTTGGCGATATTCCAGATATTGACGAATGACCCCCCACACAAATGCAATTCTTCCATATGTATCGATCTTTGCATAGAGAGAGACCTCACGCAATAACAAATAAATTCTGCTTTCTTTCGTCACTGTTATGCTAAGTGACCACTGCAGATAGACTAGAAAATAGGTATTGTTGTTATGGAAACCGAACTTATTTTGAAAACAGTTGATCACAGATAACAAATGCCTTTTAGTCAGAACTGCCAATACGTTGTCCTGTCAGGATAACATTTTTGTTGTTGTTATTATTATTACTATTATTAATAGTATTCAATGAATGGTAGGTTCTGCTCTGCTTCGACCGTAATCTTTATTTGATTTTTGAAAATTGTGGAAAGACGGAAAACAATATTACAAAACTTAGAAACTAGACATAGCAGTAATAACAGAAGAAGAAAAAACACTATCTTGGAATCGGTTTATTTTTATGAAGCAATGAATGTTTTAAATAATAATTTATTGTTATTTAGACCAATTTATGACATCACAAGTTGAGCAGTCAAATTTCCCAGCTGGATGGGAGTTATTTACAATAGTAACTACTTTATATCACTTAATCTCATTAGTACTATTCAAGCTCACCTTCAAGAACTGTAATATTGTTTAAGCACTTTACAAAAATTAAAAAAAAAAAAATTAAAAAAATGTGTGAGTGCTAATTTAATCGAAGAATAAATACAATGACGCCTATACTGTATATGGTTCACTGGTAAAAATTTTGAACCATTTTCCTGAGAAAAGTCAAAGAATTACCTGCATTGAAATTGACAGTTACGTTACTGACGAAAATGAAAGACTAAAATAGAATATTTTTGACTAAATGCTCTTAAAAGTAGAAAAAAAAAAAAGTTAAATCAGGAATTCTACTGGGGTTTCCAGTTTGCGGGGGGGGGGGGGGTATAAAGTCAAAATGGAAGCGGTTAGCAAGGTTTTAATATAGTTTTGCAAAGTTTCTATCGAACTTTAACTGAAAAGCTTTAAAGTTAGGGATGTTTGAGAATTTGGGGTATGACATTCCTCCATTGTGGGAGGAATCTGGCAGGAATATCTGTGAATAGGAGTCAAAATGTGAATTTAAAACATAGTTCTGACATTTTAAAGTTTTGGTTGTTTAAATATTCTTGGAGATTAAATGGCTGTGTGCATGAAGACTGCCTTTTTTCCACAAAGTCGTTGAAAATTTTTAACAGTATTCCTGTTTTCATTTTTTTTTTTTTTTTTTTTTTTTTTTTGAAAAAACATACCGTGGTCAGTTTCGAAAGTGCAAAGTGTGTAATTCTCTACATTAAAAGCAATTATTGTCTCTTTTCAATTTTACAATAAATAAAGATAAGGAATTACATTGACGAAACCAGCATTATTGTATTAGAAAACAAAAATTAGGAAGAGAGGCGAGATTTCTGTTTTTCATAAACTGAAGCCGGTTAAATATTAGTTTTTCAAACAAATCTCCGTCATTTTCACACAATTTGGCAATACCATACCAGTATCCGATATGAATTCCGTATGTTTTGTTGAAGTACATTATTCCTTTAGTACTTCACTGTTGTCAAGTTGTACAATTTTGACTTTTAAAAAATGTTCCATCGTTCATTTTCCATAACTCTTCGGCATATGACTCACGACGATTATCATTTTTTTTTTTTTTTTCAAATGATCGATTTCATTTCAACGATCTCGATTCACTCAGCCGCTTTAAATACGATGATACCACAACCTTTCCGTAAGGTATAATTATACTATATGCACTTTTGTGGAATAGGACATTTGGGTACTTGGATTTTAACATATTTTCTTCACCTTCGCTTCAGGTATGCATGCAAATAATGTTAAAATTGTCGCAGTAACCTTCATTTACGATATTCTTTTAAACATAGGTAATTCATCACACTGTGAAAAGAATTTCCGAAGCATTCCTTATAAAAGCTAGGCCACCATGGCTGCCTGCGAATTTCTAGTAAATTCACCAATAGTTAAAACCATTGTTAAGTTTTAAGCGGTACGGTACCGATAAAAAAAGAAGTGAAGCGAAATTTGAACTTGGATTTTGCAGTTAGAAGTTATAATGAAAAAAGGTTAGATCAAAACAGTATTGAGGGTCAGAAGTGCGTGTATGTGTGTGGGTGGGTGGGGGCTGAACCTCGAAGACATAAACTAAGTTGCTGCCACAACTTACGCTACATTTTAATTCTTGTTCTATTTGTGAATTAGCGATCGGAATCCCCATTCACTGAGAATATTTACAACTTCTGCTCAAATAGGTTATCAACATGGTGGCGGCAAAGATTTGATCAGAATTGCATACACGGTTAAGATAAAATAAAACCGTTTTCTCATTCTGAGCATGTGCGCGAAGAATGAAAACTGGAAACAAGATATCCACTACCTAAGCATATGAAAGTACCTGGATTTTCCTAGATAGGTTCTTGAACCTGGAACATAATCCTCAGTAACTCCACATGGTAATTATATGAAACTGAGAAGCAAGTGTGGCACGGTGACGGATGCGTTCCCTGTAAAAATTCGTTTTCGCTGCTTCGGCAAAAGTACAAAAGGTTCCTATTGTAATGGCAACTGCAAAGTTGCCTACGACATACTCCAAGAAGTGTTGCATTAATGCGTTGCGAATAACATTTGCTCAAATTTCAATTTACAAACACTCACACAGTCTTTAACATTCACAGGAATTTGTTATGTCGCGGAATACGTCATGTTATGAAATTGGACAAAAAACTTATTATGCAAAACACAAACCTTTTAGTTACCTTTCAACATAGAAATATAGTCATTTAACAGGAGCATTTTTACTTTGAACGACTTGTATAATATAAATTCTCACCGTAAATGCACCTATGCTTTGTTCGACAGTTTCTTTTTACCGTTCATTGCTACAAAAACAAATAAACGAAGGCGAAAAAAAAACAATGCAAAATGATTTTAAAATTATAATAAAGAAACATGAATTACCGTTTACTTGACGATAAAATGTGTCCTTGTCTCTCTTTCTCTTTCTCTCCCAGTGTGTTTATACACGTGCAGATTCCAGTTGCAAACTAAGTATCATTGTGTGTGTGTGGTTTATTGCAGCTAGTGAGAGCACAAGGCCATTAATTTCTCCATTGAGCGACAGATCCATTGAGAGGATTGGCATTTTAGTTTTGTGCATATCATTTCCCCCGTACTGAGTTCCAACGATTGTTTTGATCAAAAAAAGGAAAAAGGCTCGTGAAGTCAAAGTAGTAAAATCCTAAGAACGAATTGTGAGAAGTAATATTATCTTTCGTAGCGCTGCCTACATCCCGTTTAAAAGTTAAAAAAAAAAGTAAAACATCTTTCTTTTCTAGCGATGCGTGAAATCCATTTATCGTAGTTCAGAAGACCGGAGCTTTCTGATGTTAGGTCATGGAGGTAAGGAAATGATCGTCCATTCAACAGCTCTCACAAAGAGAAATTCTTTTGCAAGGCCATGCCCTTTCAGTTCAAGCAATTCTGTTTCTCCTTTTTTAAAAAAAAATTAAAGAGAGTGATGATAAAAGCTATCAGGCACGTACCTATAAGTTGGTTTCGAGGGGTCCCAGGTCTGCCTGGGTGTGAAATTTTCGTAAAATGCATATAATTTTGCTCTGAATGGTACTAATTTTACTAAAAAAAAAAATTTCGGGGAGTCCCGAAATAGCTGTCTAAGAAAATTTACTGATTAATTTTAAATATAGGCTATGTTTAATGTGTCAACTTGTATACCTTTATTAAATTTACCTTTACGTACAAACTTTTATTTATAAAGGATGGATTTTAGACTATTAAAATTAACCTCTGTGTGGTTGAGCGGACCACACTGTATTTTTTAAACTTCACATCGTATCGTTTGTAATTCGTTAGTTAGTAACGAAATAATAACAAATATACTAGGAAAATAATTTGGGTCGGCCCAACTCACGTTCACCCGCTGGCCCCGGATCGTTTGTAATTCGTTAATAACGGAAACAGAATAGTTAGTAACTAAATTCTAACAAAGATATTAATAGAATAATTTAGGTCTGTCCAATTTAGGCCTGGCCTCTCTCACACACACACAGTGTTTTTAATATCAAACCGCATATTTTGTAATTCGTTAGTGACCGTTAGTAATGAAAACAAAAATATTAGTAACGAAATAATAACAACGATATTAGAAAAAGAATTTGTGTTGGCCCAACTGCACATATGGTACCCGACCTTAAATTGTTGTTCTATAATTCGTAATATCTTTACGAATATCATTACGAATTCACTGAATGAAACACGAAAGCTCCTTGATTTTATTTATTTTCTGCATAGTAAGAATAATATGTAGTAAGTAAGAATAATATATAGTAGGAGGCTTTCATTTATCTCCAACTCATTTTAATATTTCATTTCAGACCAGAATCAGTGTTGTTAATTGTACAAAAGAATAGTCTAGGAAATAAAATTAGAGGGAAAATGTTTTTCTAAAGGATACTTTAATATAAAATATGATTATCTTTGTATATAAAACTTATATACGCGTATTTTATTTTTTAAATAAAAATATAAAGATACTCGTTACACACATATTTTGTTAGAAAAAATCTTTGAATGAAATATTTAATATTTTGCAGTTTCAACGAGGATCACTCGATAATGAAGCTACTAGCATGCTATTAATGAGACATCGTATTCGGTATCTTGAGATACTGTAAAGTCCAAAAATGTATATTGTTAAATGCAGAACAATGGGATAGAGCTAACGGAAATTTTTCTAGTCTTGAATACTGTATAGAATTTTCATATGAGAGTTTCATTACAATACACAGAGGGAAAGTAATCAATCACTGACCACCTGAATGACATACTCGTACGCCAGGCCATCCTCTCTTTCACGTTCCCGCTGATTGTTTGTACTGCAGTTATCTATAATGGGTCGAAAGCCTTAAGTGACTAACTCCAAATTCCTATAAATATTTTATTTTTAACCACTCAAGTGGCATAAAACAAATCTGCTACTGATAAATTAGTTTCTAAATTCTTGGAAAAAACCTAATCTTGATGGAACATGTGTTTGAATCTGTTGAAAGGAAAGAATTAGTAGCATCTGTAGAAGGAATTAGGTACGTTTTCCTAACACCCACCGGAGATTTTCCTATGTTTTCTGTTTACATCACTACTCCATTGCATTGCATTTTTTGCCTCGGCGCGGTCGGCACGCCATCTTGACCACGTATTTCTCACCTTGCAATAATGTATTAACAAACAAGAGGAAATCGTTGTCTTTATGGGAGTGATCTTGTTAGAGTTATCCCAAAAGCCCACAAAGATTTAATACAAAGCAAAAATTCCACACAGCCTGTTATTAATAACTTATTATCCTTCCTTAGAACATCATAATTCATAACAGATATGTTAGTGTTAACATTTTTGCTACAATGACGGGAAATTCTTTCGCAAAATTGAAATGACTTTCACATTTTGCGAAAAAAAAATAGCGCTGAATAAACCTTGGGTGTTTTATGGCCATTTATTATAACTGAGAAGACAAAGACCACTATTGATTTTGTAAGGATTTTATGTAATGATCGAGAATATATCAAAACACTTGAATATGAAGCTTTTAACTACGTAATGCTTGTTTCACCGTCATCTACGTCGGTATTGGATGGAGATATTAATATTATATTTTCGGAAAATAGACGTAAAGTAAAATACGCACTAATCATAAAAGAAGGCCTCATTTGACTACCAGCGTAGCTATACACAGAGGTACTAAAGCACGACAGTTTCTCTGCAACTGGCATGCGTGCATTCACAAACACGTTCTGCACTATGTTTGTGGTTGGGTCTTTACGAGTTTTGTACTTGCCCCTTAAGAAATAAGGATAAAACATAACATATGTAAGAAAATATAAAGTTCCAGATTTTTTGTTAACTTTTGGGGAAAAAAAGATCTTTCTGCTATTTTTTATGTTTCTATTTTCCTTCGCTAACATTTTATTAAAAGTGCTATAATACGAGTATTTATATTTTTGAAACTCTCTCTCTCTCTAAAGTAGGCTCGGGACCACGCCCACAGAAAGTGATCGTGCTAATCTCTCGGGCACTCCGAGTCCAGATGAAATTTGTGATTGAGTGTATACAGTCATGCTGTATAACTTGAAACGAACAAGTATGATCCCAGAGACAAGAATGTTCCAGGTATATTCCATTTTAGTTTCCAATATTCCACAGTCATTAGAAATAATGTCGGGATTATTCCCTTGGGCTGGGTTGCAAGAAAATACTTAAGTGTAAAATCTGACTTAAGTCAGACCATCGAGCTCTACATAATACTGGAGTGACTACTTAGCGTTAAAGATAGACCCCAGGACAAACGTATAAACTTGTTTGTCCACTTCCAGTCTAATCCAATGTGAACCAAATTTTCAGTTCTAACTCAGTTTTATACGCTTCTTATCGCTGTGTAGCCCGTTTTTTTATTTAAGTAGTCACTCCAGTATTATGCAGAGTTCGATGGTCTGCTTAAGACAGATTTTACACTTAAGTATTTTTCTTGCAACCCAGCCCAGAACTACAACCCTTTGCATCATGAAGGAATATACTCAAAATATTCCTAATATATTCCCATAAAATAGAAATATTCATGAACGTCAGAGTAAGGTTTTGTGCTGCACTGTAAAGTTTAAACTTTTAACGTTATGAGGATATAAAATGGTGTAGAAATAATTGGAAGTTAAAATGTAATTGGTACATTAAAATATGCTTGAAATCTTCCAAGGTAGACTTTGAAATATGACATAAATATTCCCTGTTTTGAGTATTCCAGGTATTGTCCATATTTCTGGACTAATGATCTTGGGAAATAGTGGAAATTTATCCTCACAAATGGCGAGATTGAAGTCTCCAAGGATGTTGGAATTAGAGAATAGACCACATTTTAAAAAAAGCTAAATCCGAACGCCAAAACGCCAGTCCGCCATCTTGGTGTGCCCAGTGAAAGCGATTAGCTAATCCCTGAACGTAAGTATCTAACATGTTAATCTATTGCGATTGAAACTAATATGCCGTAAATACATCTAATTATACAATTGTGGTACCAGTTTTTCTTCATCTCCGCTCATCAAGATGGCAGACTGACATTTTAAAGTTCGGATTCATTTTTTTTCTTTCTTAATTGTGACCTATCCTCTAATTCTAAAATCTTTGAAGACTACAATGACGTCACGTATGGGACAACCTGTTTGTTCTAGAAGCACTTATGCTGCCATGGGACAGATGCATCTCGGTGCGCCCATTGGCTATAATGTAGGTCCACCAGAGGCGTTTACTTCCTCTAGAATAGAACAACTTCCTACAGCCAAAAGATTGAATTTAATACTTAATTAACTTCCTCATAAAAAATAACGTATATAATTTAGATAATTTAGTTAAATCAATCACAATTCGCAACTATGGATAGCGGAATTATTAATATTTTCCCATGTAGCAGAGAAATATCAAACATGCTAGATGTTTATTTAGCCTGTCTCTCCCAGTCAACAGGAGTGCGTCTTCGTTACCTTAAACAGCTGTATTTTCAATATAATTTCCACGCCCACGCGCTGACAAATGGCGAGGATTGGCAAATTTAACACGAATCCATAAATCGCTACTTCGGGCCAGAACGGGAACTTCGAACACAATTTATATCCCATTCACTCTGTTCGCTTGACGGTAGAGTGTACCAGGTTCACGCCACATGTACTGATGCCGAGACTAAAATAAAACCTGAAACTGCTTTCATTTGTGAACAGGTGCCACCAGGAACGTACATAGAGGATGATTCTGAGGTTCCGGACGCCGCTACTCCCAAAGTTCAGATTATTTTGTGAAACTAGTTTCATTTTTGGCAAAATCATATGCGTTTTATGTAAATTGCACACCCAGGCAGATCTCGGACTCTCTTCGAATGCGATGGACCGCTCCACTCCCGAAATAAACTTCTGGGTACGTGCCTGGGCACCATGTCCATTACAGACTACCCTTTTTTTTAGTAATGACAGGCCAATATTAGAATTAAGTAGCTAACTAGGCTGTAGCATAGACCGCCCCAAATACGAGAAAGAAAAAAATAAATAGATAAAAGAAAATGAAACGAAGAGAGGAAAAAACGAAAATTAATGAGTCAATGTGAGAAAGAAAGAAAATAATAGGAAAATGAAGGAAGACAGAAAAGAAGGGAAATAAAAAAGAATAAATGAACGAAGTAAAGAAGGAAAGAAACGATAAACATGAAAAATAAAAAAATGAAGAAATGATATATTTACACAAAAATGAATGAAAGGCACAAGGAAAGGAAGAAACGCAAAAATAGAAGGAAATAGTGAAAGCATTTGTGAATGAAACGAATAACAAATTAAGTAAAACAAAGAGAATGAAGGAAAACAATGAACAAAAGGCGAGCGAAAGAAAATTAATAAATGAAGAAAGAAGTAAAAGAAGCCGTAAATATGAAAATAAAAAATGAAGAAACAAAAGAGTTAAAAGAAGAGGAATTATCAAGAAAAGAAAGAAAAAATAACGAAAGATCTAATGGATAAATGCGTGAACGATAAGAAGAATGAATGGAAGCGGGAAAATAAAACCAAACGAAAGTATAAATGAATTGGATATAGATAGCTTATACAAGTTAACCTTAGAGCTCTTAAGTATCTAGTCTGTGCCTAACAGGATGTAAAGGAAATTAGTTCATATGTTGTTTTGATATGTGAATTAGTTCATAGATGCTTCCAAAAAGATACTACTCAAATACTACAAAAAATATTGCTATATAAAATCATAATGATATTTTAAATCTCTTTCTGAAGCAACACGAATGGACATATTGAGATGCAATAACAAAGAAACAAAACAATTAAAATGACAATTATTGGTTTACGCTGATCAAGGAAAGCATTATTTTACTAGTTTTTTAAATGTATGATCTCCAAAACAATTCTGGGAACAATTTTTAATGGGAACTTTGCATTCCACACAATTGTAACTGCATACCTTCCCGATGTCCTTGACTGAAATGTTCTTCTACATCTCCAATCTCAAACACTTTTAAAACTAAACAAGTACAAAAAAGACCCATTTATACTCCGTAGCTGCCGGATCTAATGTGACTATGAGCACTTGCCTCCTTGCTTAGTAAACTAAACAATTTCTTTTCTAGAAAATTAGATTTTATTTAATAACATTGTGAACTTTCTAAAGAAAAGTCAGCTATGATTATCTCTAATTGAGTACATTTGTTTTTCCTATTACGTTGGTGCTCTATTTGGTTGTTTGATATTTTTTACCAAGCAATTGATTTTACTTTGAATATTTATTTTGTATAGACTCATAAAGACAGAACGTATTAGTGAGAAACACTCTGGTCGTGAGTACCAGTATTAACACACTTACTCCTGTCTGCAACAACCTTTTGACGATAGGTTCCTCTCTAAACAAATGTTTCTTTTCTTCAAAAACTTTCTTTTATATGGGCTAGTCTAGTAACTTTTGACTTCGGCCCGTCACGATTCACCCATTTACAGCCAGTTAAAATCACATCCATATCCCTCCCGCGACTCGAACCCGGGACCTTTGAACCCGTTGGACTAACGCCTCAGACCGCA
>JAGDQP010022578.1:0-30230 GCA_022664845.1 Lepisma saccharinum
GTTTTCCATATAAAGCGGCAGAGGAAGGAAGATCTTTCCCTCGCTGGTAATTGTGGCCACATGTGTACATGCCCCGAGAAGACAGATTAGAAGCTTTTTTGTCCCTTCTCGCAGTATGTTTCAAATGTACTCTGCTGCCCTTCTCTTGCGCAAGGACCACAACCACACACCTATTTTTTTCGCTTTCTGATGTCCTCTCCAACTGAGAAATATCGCAAAATATATAAAGAACTTTACGCATCACTTCCACAACTATGGCTAGCTGGATTGGATCACAAGACAGAAGACAGAGAAAGGAAGTAGGCTGGCTGGACATTCTCAAATTACAGGCCGACCAGAAGATTGTGCTCAAGACGTTTGACAGCTAACTAATTTGTTGTCATGCGCTAAAATCAAGGGAGGAAAATTAGAGTTGGAATTCTAGCACAAGAAAAATAGTTTTCTCTGTCACCAGAGAACAGCTATCACTACGCATTCTCAACATAATGGGAATGTTATTTATTTACAATACTAAGAACAGAATTGTACAGAAAGATACAGTCTCATGATACTGTGACAATGTTTCTCAAACAGCTAATAAGTATAGGGTAAAAGCACGGAATATGAGACTCCTTTTTATTTTACTGTATTAATGAAAGGAAAAGAAAGATAATGGAACGAAAAAAATTGCAAATGTAATTATTATAGATTGATCCATCAAGTGCATAAATGGTACATGTGTGTCTAAAGAAGTGCCGGACCTACGAGGGTGGGTGCTAAAGGGGGAAGGCGCTCTGGGCGGAAAGTTTAAGGGCAGCAAACAGCTAATAATAGAAATTCTAAAAAAGGAAGTAAAATCGCATATTAAATTGAAATTGACCTAAACGTATTCAAAATTCCAAATACCGGCGTACTAAGAAATTTTTTATGTTATTCTTTACAACCTTATACCTTCATCTCTAAAATTCAAAACCGCGATTCAGGTCGGATAGGCAGGCCTACTGCCTTACTGGAATTACTGATAGCGATGTCACAATAGGCTCCAGAGAAGATAACAAAAGTACACTACGTGATGCGAGAAAATGTTGTGGCCGTCGTCTTGTTTGGCTAAAAACGAAGAAAAGGCGGCAAAAGGGCAGTGGAAAGGGCAGCAAAATTTAACTTTTCCCCATAGGAAAATTTCTAGATCCGATACCTTCTAAAGTATTATATGTAGTTTTTAAAACGAAACCCAAACCATACAAAATGTAATGAAAAATAAAAAAGAAAACAATGGTGCCAAATATGAGATCCCATACATTTCTCATCCAATGTATACACTCGTATTTTTACAACTTTGATTTCTGACAATGTGGGCAGATAAAACGGGAATCTGTAGTCCATAATGCTCGTCTGGCTATCGGTAACAACATAAGCATCGAACCCGTCGATGTTTGAAGGCTGGCAGATAATCGCATTTTATAAGGTGACGAGGTAATAATTTTTGCATTCCCAGTTCGACGAGGTTGCTCGTATTCACGTATCATCGAGCATAGTTGAAAGAGGCCTAATATCTGTAAGACCCTATCTTATTTTAGGAACCCCTTGGGATTCATATGAGGAGTAGGGATGCTATCGAGACGAATCTGAGATTTCGATATTCAAAAATTCTTTGTGAGATATATTCTATTTTCTCTTTGTTTTAATTTCGCAACTACTTTAAAAGTCTTAATTCGGGTTAATGTAATTTCCAATGAAAATTTGATTTGTTGTGTAGCAATATATTCAGCTCGTACTTACCTGTAATATTATGTATGCATAATCTTCACCAGAATTGGCGGGATATAGCTGGGGGACCAACCACTGGCCCTTGGGTTCGCGATTAGGAATATATATTTAAACCACTTTTGTAACAATAGTAAAATATTAATTATTTAATTCTCTTTTATTATTTATCTACTTAGTTGTCATTTATATTTTGCTTATTCTGTAGACTTATATTTTAAGCAACGAAAATTATGCTTCTACGTAAACAGTATGTTTAAAACAGATAATTTTCGAGTTAATTTGTTACATGATCTTTTTTTAACGTATGGATTACGAGTTGTTTGCATGAAATTAATACCTTTCTCTACAGATATTCGACAGAACAAAATAAGAACATAAGCATCCTGGTATATAAAAAAGGAAATCTCCAGTAGTAATGGTGGACTTTTCTTACACACAATAGAACTAATTTGCATAATAATAGGGAAGGGGTGGGTCTTGTCAGAGAGTATCTATGGTTTGGGGAGGGGTAGTAGTTGGGGAGGGGTTGAGAGTGGTGGAAGTGTCTATGGGGAAAGAAGGGGGAGGTTGAGGATGATAAAGGAGTAGATGAACCATAGTAAGATGGGGATGATTGTTTGGTGAAATATTTATTAGTTTATGTGCATCAATTATTTTTTGTATAAGTTTATTTGATTCTATTATTTCTGGAGAGGCCTGGCAGAGGTATGGTCTTTGCGGCATGACGTGTGATGATAAAGTGTTATGGTTTGTACCTGCTTCTTCCGCTTTAGAGGTTCTTTTGTGTTGTGCACATCTGGGCTCTAGCTTGAGAGATGTGACTTTCAAGTCTTGACATGTTCCCTGTATGTTATGCATCTGGTGTTTTTGTGTTAGAGGTTGTTTTGTGTTGAGGACACCTGGGCTGTGTGGGAAAGCTTGGCAGATGTTACCTTTATTAATAAAGTATTATGCTTTGCACCTGTTTTTTTCGTGTTAAGGGAGCACACCTGCAATATATTTTTTGTGGTGGCAGATGTGACTTTCGTGTGTTGAATTGTTTTCCAATCTAACGAACTTTTTTTCGATGAAAAGGTGTTTTAGTTTTGAGTTTGATATCATGGCGGAAGTTGCAAGTAGTACTACGGGTCCCGATCAGGAATCGTTGGCGGTGGAACCTTCTACATTATCGAAGAATCCTCAATGTGGATGTCGTTCGAAGTGGGTGGATCAAATATGTATACAGACAGCAATACGTCAATGAGACGTTTCTGAGATTCTTATTTGCGGTGGATGTTTTTACCATAAAAGTGAAGTTTCAGATCATGTTTGTTTAGGATACATGTACGGAACAATTCCATTACCTGAAGACAAAAGAATTCAATTTTTAAACGAGCGTACTCGTAGAGTATTAACGGACAGTGAAAATATTGATGCATTGTTTTCACTGTATCAAGAAACGCATCGTGGAAGTGAACATTTGAAACCAAAGTTTGAATATGACCTTCGTTATTTGTTGGGGAATCATGTAGTTGAATTACGTGAGGAACTGCCTTTGAAGCACCGGTTTGGAGCACGAAACTAGCCCCTCCCATTGGACTAGAATATGATTGGTGGACGATTCTGATTGGTTCCCATTTTCCCCTTAATGCTTGTGAGTTTCGCTGAACCCTCTCAATTTTTACTTCATCATGACATCAGGAAATATGTGGTGTGAGTTGAATGTTGGCGATAGTTTCCTTCATGAAGTGGACGAAGCGGAACGCATTGGAAATTTACTAGCGGAGTTTCAAGGCACACCTCCCGATACTTCGTCTTTGGACTCCCGTAGTTTGAACTTTGATAATTTGGAATCTGTTTCTGCGAGTTCCAGTGTGGAGGTTCTGTCTGGCTCTTCACGCAGTTCCAGTTTGGAAGTTCTTTCCTATCCTAGTTTACAAGCTTCCCGTAGTTCCAGTGTGGACTCTTTGATTGTGGACAGTTGTCAGTGTCGCAAAAATGTTATAGAAGAAGAATGTGTTCGTGATGCTATAGGCAAATGGCATCCGGATCGAATCCTGATTTGTGGTGGGTGCTTTTATAATTTCGCAAATCAGCTAGGACATGAGTGTATTAGCTGGCAGTTACAGCCCGCTGACCGAGACGAGTTTTTACGTCAGTGGAATGTGCTTTTGAATCCGCAGAACTTGAGAGAACTGTTTAACATTTATGTGGAAAAACATCCAATTTATGAGGACTACACCATCATTATTTTCGAATATCCTCTTCGTAACATTTTCAAGCGTAAAGTGGACGAATTGAAAGATGAACTGATTGGTAAAGAGTGAGAAGCTGATTTTTGAATGACTGAACATGTCGCAGTGTACGTTCTGCAGTGAACAATTTGTAATGGATTCTTGTGTGTTAGAAACAGTTAGAACATATTTAATGGAAAATCCAATTTTGTGTAGTGGTTGTAACTTAAATATTACTCATGAATGTATTTACGTTTGGAACACGGGTTCAGTGATATCTAAACATTTAGTGAATAATGTGAACGATCCCAAGATATTTAGTGATTATTATGGCGTATACAAGAGGGAAGGACATGTAAGTATTTCAATGAATTCATTTTTAAGGAATGTAGAATGTTAGTACATGATACTGAATTTATTGCAGAGTTGATTCCAAATATTATAGAACAACAGTTTTCTCCAACAAAAACATTAGTTTGCTCAGGACAGCACATTATTGATATGTAAGGTTTCAAAATTTCATCTCATGAGTTTATTGTACGTGAATTCTGTCTTGTTGCATGTGATGCAAGTGTAATGTTGCATTGTATGATAAAACTTCCAAGTGAAATCAGTGAATTAAAACTAGGTGTACAAAAGCAAGCTCAGTGGTTAACTCAAAACTTTCATGGTTTAAGTTGGGACGGTACCAATGGTTATACCATAACACACCTTCGTAGATTGATTTTTCAATTGTATAAAGTTGATGCTGTGTTCTTCTGTAAAGGTAGTGAAAAAGTGAATGGATAAGAAAACTGTTTCAAGTAAAACATGTGACAGATGTAAGTGATGAAGGTTGTCCTTCCCTCGCAAGTTTGAATTTTTATGTGAATGTGAAATTTTGTACTTACCATATTCCAATGGAAGTGAGTGCATGTGGTATGAGTAACTGTTTTCAACTACAGTTTTGGCTAAAATTGCAAAGCTCCAATGTAATCGATGCTATTTCTTCCATTACATTCTAGTCAACCTTGTACTATTATTATTATTACTTACAACGAATAAATTCATATATACTAAAGATTCCTTGTTTGTGTTTTATTTAAGGTATGAAATAAAAAATTAATGTTTGTTTTAACAAAAACACTAAAAAAACTAATATAAAACTAAATAAAAAAATTTATTTACATTTTTTGTTTTGTTTTACAATATTCTGAACAAGTTTTTTGACAATTTGATCATTTTTCTTCAGATCAATAGTATCAAACGTAGACAAAATATTTTACCTCGTATACTATAATATATGAACACAATACAAAATAAAGCACAGTACACAGAGTCATTGTCTTGAAATTGAATATTATTGACTCGATACAATTTACAATTACGATTCAAAAAATGTAAATTTGCTTTGGGAGGACACTTCCCAAAATTATCAAAGTATACACCATGTCAGATTTTGTTTATGAAAATTGCTGTCCAATGACTTCCTCCGGAGGAAGAAGGACTTAAGTTTACAATTAGAGCAGCAGGAAGTTGTACGCGTACAGGTGATGTATTTATTGCGTATATTCCAGTACTACTAAGGCAATTTTTAACAATAACTTCCAACACTTCGTCAGTCCACATCAGAATCAGTAATTGGACTAGGTTTGTATATTGTTCTATTGTCAGGTAACAGGTATAAACTTAAGTCATAAAATTTTAAAAAGTTAGCATAAGACGAAGCTTCTTTCAATACACATCGAAAACTTGCAAACTGATTAAATGATGACCACAACTTTTTACAGGGAAAGCTAGTGCATTATACCTAGGACACTTCAACTTTTCAAGATTAATTACACTTCTTTCTATTAAGGACTCAAGAAAACGCTGACGTGTTTTCCCATGTGTAAATATAGTAGCACTGTGTGAAGTATACTTGGTGAGGATGCTTTTAAGTTCTTTATATTCGACTTCACCGTCAATCCACTTTAATCCAAATACATGTTGACTTAAATAATCATTACTATATCTTACACCAGCTGATATATGTGAAATGGGGTAAGGCAGTTTAAATATCCAAGATTGAAAACTATCAAAATCTACATTTATTATTGCTAATTCTTTTATAATACAACTATTTTCTTGTTCTTCATGATCGAATGCAGAAAAGTGAACTATAGCTCTCATGATAGTTGATGAACTGAATTAAAACTTAGATGGTACTATCACTATATACATTCCTATCCTTATCGATTTGAATGAGTGAATCAAACTGCACATATACTATACATGTAATAGAATGTGGGAGATTTTCAGTGAACCCTATTTTGAGGTTGACAGGAGAATCTTTTACTACATCCCAGGTAGAATCATCGAGTGTATTGGTAGGAGAAAGGATAAAAGCGTAAAGAGTATACCCACGTCGTATCATAATGAGTAATGGTATGACTTTCATTTCGATGAAAAATTCCCGTACCGGAGAACAGCGTGCTAAAACTTCGAACATATAAATTATTTGCGAAGTTAGGGGTCAATGGAGTTGGAGGGAAAAATTTTGATCCAACTTGTACCTGCAGTTTGTTGAGATTAAACGTTTCAAAGTGGAATGGATTTTGGTGATATCTACCATTGAAAGCAGTATTTCCTACAAAACCAACGATGAGACCTTTTGGAACATTACCCAGAAAATATTATCTAAACTATATGATGATAATCCAGCAGGTATGGTATGTACTCGTGTTTCAACTCTAGTTAAAGGTAATTTAGCAGTATCATGAACCATATAGCTGTTTAGTTGAAGAGCTAAATCAGGTGAAATTTCAATACGTTGAACATATAATATTACTTCTTCCAAGGCAACTTTAAATGTAGACGATCTGCTGCCATTAAACAGAATGCATCTTTACTACGAGTTAATTTTACACGAAGATTAACTTTATTGGGAAGAATACGATCCAGCCCAGAAATATCTGTATGAATTGGACCATACATATCAAAGGCTGCACTACCAGCAACAATAGATCCTCGTTTTTGAAAACCAAGATTATTTTCATCTAATGAATTAAACTGTCCTGCTGAATCTTTATACCACAATGCTGTAGTTAAATGAGTATTAGTTGCATCCTGGGAATAATTAAGTAAATTTTCCAGGTATGCTCGATAAGGATATGTTCCATTTGAAGATGAAATAATTTTATCGTTAAGGGAAACATCAAATTGACTAAATAATGAGTGTAAGAAATTATTCACTGGTGCTACTACATCAGCTAGCACAGCTGGTGGGCCTTGTGCGGCTACTTGTAAATTAGAACCATCTCCTCTTGTGATTTTACAACGTACATATAAATATAAATGTGCTGGATGAATATATTCTGCAGTATCTCTAGGTAAAAGAAATTCTATTGGTCTTTCAGAGGTAAGTGTAGAAATTGGATGATATTCTATCATACGTGAAGATTCAATAGCGGTTTGTGTCATGGGGACAGAAACCAAATCGAATTCGTTGGTACAACATTTACTTCCAGGTTTTAAGAAGGACATGTTGATTATTTAATTAAAAATATCTCGTACTTTTTTAGTAATACGTCGTTTTTTTATTTTTGGTGGACCAACACGAACAGGAGCTTTACATTTACGAGCCCTTCTTCTTCCACTACCGCTCAGCAACTGATTTACTTTATTTTCAGCTTTTGTTCTTAAAGCTGATCCTGCTTCACGTACTCTTGTTTTGAAAGATTCTTTAATAGGACGGTTTTATAATACATCCCCTGCAACTTGCATTCCTTTTTGTAATGCCTGGCGACCTATAGCTTTAGCACCCTGTTTAAATAATGGCATAGCAAAACGAAACATTCCAGGAAATAAACTTCCTATTACATGACCGCGTTGATAAACAGGTCCTGCGAAGTAAGGTATCCATCTACCTCTATGCAAGCTTCGTGTTTTCATTTCGATTAGCGTTTAAAGTGAAGTGACACTGTCAATGTCCCGGATGCAAATGACAAATTGCGCCCTGCATGATCCTTTAGTAGTATCTCTATTGTATCTAAACTTAATTTAGCTAATGGAAAATAATGTACAGTTTGAAACGCGATGGTTTGTACTTTGCCATGATTAATATCAGTCATTCCCAGCATACTTAATAGTGGAGCTTTAGTATCACCTACAAGTTGAGGCTGAATAATGTCAGTGTATACAAATACCTGTTGAGGGTTTCCGATATCCAAGAAAGGTTGTTTCTGTGAATGTTTTAATTTTAAAATATTAATATTAGGTTCAAAACCCAATTGTAATGCAAGCATAGGAGAAAGATATAACGTCTTAATAATGGGATCAGCTTTAATTTGTACAATGTTGGAATATTCAAATTGAATAGTAGGAGTAATTTTATTTAATTCATCAATCAAGTTAGGAACATTAGAATAATATCCTGGTGTTATTTTATATTTTACATCTTCCCCATTGGCTAAATGGAACCACATAATATTTTGTCCTTCAAGTACATTGTAACATGTTAAAGGAATATCTATTTCACTTAAACCAACCATCCAAGAAGAATCATTAAGACGAATACGCTGATTCAGTATGTTTAGAAAATGTGCTGGAGTATTTGTTGAGAATGTTTCTGTACTTGCATTAGAAGTTAGAGTAATGTAAAAATTATCATCCGTACTTTCAGAAATCATTTTCGTTTAAAATGTAGTGTAACGCTTGACGTTCCAAATTGAAATGGCAAATTTTGAGCATGTTCGTCTTTTAAGTCTACGAGAAGAGTATCGAAATATTTCTTTTCCACTTTCACGTAGTGGGGCGATCAAACACGAATGATTTGACTTTACCATATTGGTATTCATGAACACTGATTTACGATGAAGTTTTCCTACTTTCGATTGATCTTTAACAATATCAAGACAGATATTGATTTCTGACGGAATGTTATGTTCAAGATTGGTGCTAAACTTTCCGGTTACATTTTTAAACACTGGTTCTTTTTCTTCCGCTGAAGGAAAATGATGAATGCCTAGTGTCTTCACATTAGAGTCAGTACTGTATCCCAATATGATTTGTAAAACTGGTGTCATTCCTATTACATATTCCTTGTTGTGTTGACGTCTATATCTTATAAAAAATTGATTTCTCCTAGCATAATATCGAAAGTTAAACACCATATCACCCTCATCACCCTTTTCCCTAGGATCAACCTGGGGATCCTTTTGAGGAAGTTCTGTCCAATCAATATCTTCATTTTGCTTAATACCTACTTCTTGAACTGATTTTGAAAGGTGTTGATTTTGTTCACCTTCTCGTTGCTGTTAAAACAATTCGTAATATTAGTAATAATATTAATAATAGAATCATAATATCCTGCTATCAGCTTGGCATGATATGTTAACTCTTTTTTCTTTCCTTTAATAAAAATAATAATTTCCTCCCCATCATGAACGTTGAAAAAACTCCAAGGAATTGAAAATGCACTTAATCCTACAACCCAATCTCCCGTCAAGTGTAGTACTTGAGAGAGTTTTGTTGTATCTGAAGAAGTTTTATGTCAAAGATATGGGTACTTGCATTCGAAGGGAGCGTAATATAAAATTCGTCTGCTTGTTCGATAGAGATCTCGATTATGACTGAACAGATTTTTGTTGAACCCAGCTATTCAAACTTGGTGGATACCCTAACCATTTAACATACAACCATCCCTTCCTTCGTTTTAACACTTTTCCAATCAAAAATGTCTTTTGTTTTCCTACAATAACTTTTTGTAATTCCTGATTGTAAAATATACCACGAATAGGATCACCATTCCAGCCTCTGATTTTATAGGTGATTGGACTACTTTTCAAACACTGATCCACACGGAATATTTCTTGCGACCACTTTGGTAAATATCCCTTTTGCAATCTGTGTTTATATTTACTTACACGAACATAATCCCCTGGATGAAATTTACATTTACGTTTAGCAATGTTTTTATTACCATATAACATTTTCCAAACTTGATTTACATTATAATCATTTACGTCTGCAGGTGCCATTTTAATCGAAGGGTTATAACTATGTACGAGATCTTGCAAAATATCAATGTAACGGAAAGTATTTTCTGCTGTAAAGTATTTATAGATTCTTTCTTTAATCTTTCGAATAAACCGTTTAACTAATGCTGCTTTAATTTGTGAATGTACACTGTAATGATTTACTTGATATTCTTGAAACAAACGTTTCACATGTTCATTGTAAAATTCACTTCCTAAATCGGTTTGGCAATGCAATAAAGGTAATTTCATCTTTTTAAATATTGATTCAATTGCTATTGCCATAACAGGACCCGTTTTGTTTTTAATTGGAATACAAGTTGCATAACGTCTAAAAACATCAATTAACATAAAATATATCTATACCCATCATATTTTGCATATCTGCTAAATCCATTTGAAATAATTCATTTGGTGCATTTAGATAATATCTTTTTCGAGGAAAGTTTTTCTGAATAGGAGAATGTAAAATATATGTATCTTGTGAAGCTAACCATTTCCGAACTTTTTTCTGAGATTGACCTGTCCTCATTTGTAGTTTTGAAATACTAGCTAGAGATGCAGGATCAGCATAAGCGTAATAGATTTTATTTAAAGACATTAGAACTTGTATTCTTTATAATTCTTCAATATATTTTTAATAGTGCGTTTTTCCCAATTTTTTTTAGATTTCACTTGTCCGGCACCAAATTGAAAGTTAATAATTCTTGAGGGATATTAATTTCATGAAGAAACTGTTTAAATTCGGTAATACCATGTGGATTTTTAGTTGTTCGTTTCATAATCACTTCATGTACAAGATCGATAATATTTGAACCTGGAAGTACTTTTTGATCAATGGATACGGCTCCAGTAGGATCCCAACTGATACGATTGGATGCTTGCAAGAGATTTAATAATACTAATGTTTTCCTACTAAGTGATTTCGGTACCGAACTCATGATATGATGTATCATTGGTAAGGGAGATGATGGTTCAGAATCTATTAAGGGTAGTGCTATGGGTTTTTGAGACCGAGACGTATTTTCTAAATATCGATGTAAGGCTTGTTGATACATTTTCAATTTTTCATTTGTAGAAAGATCAGTTCGATTTAAAATTTGATTCATTTCATTATCTAATCTTGACTGGTGAGACTCTGCTGATTTCATGGAAGATATCATTTGAGCACCTGCATTCTCAGGTACAACTGTCATTTTTTGAAATTGAGATGTCATGTTAACGAGTAATTATACTACCGGCGAGAGCACTCAGAATAGATCCTAATAATAAGGGTAATAACGCACCACTCTTTTGAATTAAAAGTTTACGTTTGTTTTTTAAACTTGATCGTTTAAGAGATAGTGCGCGTAGTGTCTTTCTATGTCGACGTAATCTTTGTTTCTGACGATTTGACAAAGTAATATTACCATTTATTGTATTTTTAGATAGTTGTCCCACGGTTCGTATGAGACCCCCTGAAGCACGTTGAATTAATAATTTTCGTTTTTTCACTTTGCATTTACAAAGAGCCTGGAGCTCTTTCAAATAATGCTTCATGCTCGACATCTCGATATCAACTGATGAAAATGGGTGTGTTCATATCTTTTACATGAGTGTACACATTCATAGTTTCGTTTGGGAAAATATTTGTACGTGATCTTAAACTATCGGGTGTCGTTTGAGTTAAGTCAAACAGTAAATATGAATGTGGTTGACTTCTTGCTTTTTCAAATACTTCTATTACAGTCTTACTGTGTTCAGGCATGATTTGTCTTGCTAAATTTGTAACCTGTCTCTTGGATTTTTAAATGCTATAATATATTGAGCATTTAAGGAAACATCACGTGCATGTTTTCCTTTTGGAAATAAATTTTGCACAATAAATATAACAAATTTAATACATAAATTTTTAGGATGTGAAAATTTTGTAAATAATTTAGCCACGTCTTCATTTGTTTTAGTCATAAGATCATCGAGAATCAACAAAGAGTTTTCCTGGATTTCAAACGAATTCATATCAGGAATTCCATAAACAAACCGATTATGATTTTCACTTAACTTTGGAACTACTGCCCCAAAACACCAAACAATTTCGTTAAAGTGGGTTGAAAACATCTGATTCCTGTGTAATAGTAATTTGTTAACGAAACACGTCTTGCCAGCACGAGAAGGGCCAGACAAGAGAATAGCAGCTGGATGGTTAAAGGTTAACATCTTAATATAAACTGACTGTCTGCAAAGAACCATTTCCATTTTATACCCTCATAGGTTATGTAAAAAAAGAGAAAAAGTTAGCTTGTTCGTTGCCTTTTGTATCCATATGGAACAGTATAAAAATCATCTTCGTTTGCAGGATTTTTTAATTTTCGCTTACCTTTAACATTTTGATGCGTTTTGTACTCGTCTCGGGATATAATTTTGAAACCTTTCTTCCTACGGAAACCATTTGGGTTAAACAATTGCTTACTGTCATATTTATGTTTCACCAAATTATGAAAATGATTAAAATCTATAATTTCACGAGCCCGTGCAATTAACGTGATTCCCCTAATTTTGTATTCGTATTAATTTTTCCCGTTTGTACTTCAAGTTCTTTATAAGCATAATTCTTTGGACCCAACCCTATAAATGTCGGAATTTCTCGCCCCTCTTTTGTTTCTTTTGTGAGATCGCCCAAATAGTTTTTAATATGAACTAAGGGCGGTTGGTTTCTCTTTTGTACATAAAATAATGAATCGGTATCACCATACAATAAATTTTCAATGCCTACTTGTTGCATAAGTTCAAATAATCTTAATCTACACCATGAGGATATAAAAGACGCTAAGGCCAAATTGGAGAACGGATATTGACTGTTATTGTTCTCCATATCTTTGTATGTTATCACGAGTTTACTTTCTCCTAGTGGAACAACACTGTGGTTCTCCAAGTGGGGTGCTCGAACAATTTCTAAAAATGTTTGAGCATCTCTCACAACTTTGGTTTGGGATAAATCTGTTCAATGTCCCCACTTCCCGAACAGAGAATTCAGAAATAATTTTGCGATATATCGCAAACCAGAATTACGAGTAATTTTATCATACTCAAGTTTTATGCCCTCGTGAAAGGCATAATACTCGATATATGCATACTTTTCCTCTTCGGTGCTACAATGAGAGGGAAAGACCCTTGCTTCTTGTTTCATTTGAAGAAAATTATTCACATAATCTTGAAATAATCCTTCGGTCATCTGAAACTCATAAATTTCATAAGTATCAAGAAACTGATATCCGTTCTTGATAGCCTCATGTAATTCTGGGCTGCAGAATGTACCTTTGAAACAGCGCTGTTCCTCAGTGTGGTTACACTCTCCGCAATTAATTTCCTCCATACAACTACGACATAGACCGAATACAATTCGACCGTTCGCGTTGAATGGGAGGATGGGGATAGCCAAGTTCTGTGAAGGTAAAACTTGGGGGCATCTTGGGGGTTGTAATAAGCTTTCCCCCTGTGAATAATAGGCTTGCCAGTTGGTAAAGGTTTCTTTGCCATTACCCACGGATAGAGGGAAGTAATATCCGCATATAAAATGGTTCCTCTTCACTACAATTATGGTACGCACGAAAACATTCTGTACGACCACCCTTAAATGCATTCTTAGGGATTAAAGGTCCCTCGAGACCTGTGTATTCTGTTTTAATGAAATCTTGAATGTCTTTGGAATTTTTAACTTTTTCATCCCTTTGACATTCATAAATTTCAATAAGTTTTACCCCACAGCCATTTTCTAGATATCTCTTCCTGATCTCTGTGGTCTTTGCTCTATCATTCAAAGTTTCACCTTCGTCGTTGATAGGTGCATGAAGAGACTTTTTAATACAGCTATGGCCATGCCAAACACATCCATAAAATTCATAAGCTGTATTTTTCTTTTTATTATAACCATCTACTTTGAATTTTCCAAATTGGACTTCATCACCATTATAAGCTGCGTCAATTGATACTGCTGTATTATGCTGTAAATATCTTAGCCATTGGAGAGATTTTTTACTTTGAGGATTTCTTTGACGAAATCCTAAAGGATAGACAATGGGAATGCTGTTCTTTTTTAGGTATAGAGAACGAAAACATTGAATGGCACATGCAGCAAATAAGCTGACTCGGAGAAAGCATTTAATTCCGCCTGTTTTCTCCTCGATCAGGTTAGAAAATTTAATCACGGGCTGAGTAAGTATACGGGTATCATTTCGGCAATATTCTAACATTTCTTTGCTTATGCCGAATTCCAGATCCTATTCCACGCATTCTTTATGCCAGGCCTCAAGAGCTTCTTTTTCTTTGGGTAATTTAGAATCAACATCATAAAAATCAATGATTGGCCATTTACCTGTATAATTTTCATTTCGAACAGTATTAAATAAAAATGGGAAATCACCCTTCTTGAGGTTGCCTTCTAAGCCTAGGGTTTCTGGTAGTTTTGATAATTTAACTGACATAAAAAGATAAGTATCAGGAAAAATAATATTGTTTACAGAAAGTTGAATAATTTTTTGTCCTTGAACTAGCATTTCAGGACTAAGAGCCTGCGTTTCAATAAGTGATTTGGCTACTAAAATAGAATCAAAGCACCAACTAATATGGGCTAACGCCACCACCTTTATAAATTTCGTGCCTTGCTGGAGAGTATGTTTTATAAATGCTTCCATATCGTAAAACACGAAGTCACGTTCCCCTTGTGTATACAAACCAGTTTTCCCAATCCTTCATAAATTTATGCACCCTAACTCTTTCACACCTGGATCTTCCTGCGAATCTCTGTGCGTAAGAAATCCCAACAACTACCCTCCATCAATACTTCATTAATAATTCAAAAAGGAAGATCAAAATCTTATAACACCTGACTAGCGCTGAGAATACACACAAACCATTTTTCCCAATCCTTCATTAATTTATGCACCCTCACTCTTTCACACCTGGATCTTCCTGGGAATCTCTGTGCGTAAGAAATCCCAACTACCCTCCACAACCCTTCTGAATAATTCAACTACTTTCATGTTCACACACCTGCATAACTTCTTTCTTTTCCTTTGTGGGATATCTGACTTGAATTTAATCTCATCATTGAAATACTATTTTCATATTTGTTTTGTTCAGACTCCCTTCAGAGTAAAGACTTCTGGGAATTTAAAAACATTTCCCCTTACTATCATCTGATTGGGCCACTAGACTCCGCCTTTCAACCAGCATCCTTCACAACCTCAAATAGTCTTCTTCCAGAACTCCGACAGCCAACAACACCAACTCTACATTAAATCATGATAACTAAATAAATAATAATATATACTCCAATCTCTCTCTCTCTATCTCTAGCAACGAATCCAGCCACATCCTACATTGATCATTCAACAGAAGAAAAAAAATCCACCAAAAAAATCGACAAAATTTCCACAAAAAAAAATTCGCCAAAAAAATTCCCGAAAAGTTTTCTCGAGCAAAAAAATCGCGAAAATTTTTCTCCCGCAAAAATGCGCCACTTTGATTATGCAAATTAGTTCTATTGTGTGTAAGAAAAGTCCACCATTACTACTATCTCCACCTTTGTTTACTCTGCATTTAATATTTCGGTGATTTTATTTCAGTTCAAAAATGGAATATACAGTGCATTTAACAAAATGTTTGCACGTTTGATGTAATTAGTCTCTGAAGTCAGTGTGAACGCATACTATCGTATGGACACAACTGTGATGTGTTCTCACATATTATCGTTACCAAACTAAAGAAAGTCTGATTTACATGCAAATTACATAAATCACCTGGCTTTGTGTAGTTAAGATTACATGCAATTAATTCATTGTGTTCATAAATTCTTATGATTAACTAATTAATGGAGGATACGCGGGGTGTATTAAAATAAACGACAATATTTCAGAAACGAGTTACTCATATTGAGATAATAAAAATTGGTCGTATACATCTTTGTCAATAAATGAATATTTCGAAAAAAAACGTGTTTCCAAAGTTAGGACGTCATCGTCAGAAATGGTGTAATATCTCGACAGATAAAGACATGAACCGTTTCGATTTAGCGAACGTCGATTGAATTTGTTTCAAAGATTGTATCTGAGCAAAGTTCATGATTGTGGGGTACAGCTGTCATTCTATTCATTGGATTGTCTATCGTTGCACCAGGATGAAAGGATTTGTGGAAAATCAATTCAAAGGTCCACTTGTCAATCATAATTGTAACCCAAGTACAATCTTTGGGTTCAATTTTGATCCTCATTTACTACACCGAAAATATTCAGGCACAAAAAGGACACAAATACCTCACCAAAAATGAACTTATTGTGAACCAATGTGAACTTTATGTGTACCTACTGAAAAATGAGAGCTTTTTGTGTGCTCAATGTGTTCTCGTATTTGCTTGATTCATATTATATACACATTTAATTCATATTAACGGAAGTTCACATTATTCGGATGTAACTCTTGATGCCTTGCACATGCACTTTGATGTCACTTTCGGAACACATTATGATATGTTTCATGTGCATTTGTAGCATGCTATTACATATAATTTCGTGCAACAAAACTTTGTTTTACATGTTCTTCTGAAGGTAACAAAACAAATAAATAAATAACGCGTATAGTTGGTAAGCTACAGAATTTATTTTAGGGCTTCAAATCAAGCGACATATTCAACTATTGGTATGAAAATGTTAAAATGTAAATAATAATAATAATGCTTATATAAGCAAACCACATGATTAGTAGGCTAATCACAAAAGCATTATATATTCTTTTTCAGGTTGTACAATGAATTTGGTAGGTATCCTATGCATTATGGCATGTCAGTGTATATACGAGGATCATTATACAGGGTGTTCCTGAAATAATGGTGCAAACTTCGTGAGGTGCATGATTATTCACATTCACAGAGAAAGCATATAAAATATAGTGGCTGTCCTCCTATAACTCCATGTTGGAAAGGTTAAGCCGGTGGGTGTGGCCTATCCGCCGTATTGAGACGCAAAAAACATTACCATATGCTTATTTAAACACAATGAAAAATACGTCAAATGTTTTCGCGGAAAACACTGTTAATAGGAACTTAATAATTACAGATCAACTTGAAATGACAAATGTCTACGTTAATAAAGATATTATTCACGTAAATTTGAATTACCAACAAAATATACCGAGATGATATCGCTTTTCCGAGCAAAGTTGACATCCATATACCTTGCTGCTTATGTGCCATCACGAGAAAAAAATCCCCATGTGTGGTGTTATGGATGGCCAAATCCGGATAAAATACTATCCGGACTTGCGTACCGGAAAGTTGCTAAAATGCCATTGTAAATGTTAGGAACTGCTCCACAGTATTTTTTTCCTTAAATCTCAGTAAGGAAATAGTTTTATTTAATTTTTCATCGTAAAATACATTTCTTCTGATGCGGAAAAGGGGCATTTTGGCCCTTATACTTAAAAAATGCAAGAATTGCGTGATTTAGAAGTCAAAATCAACTTGATTCCCCTCAATTTCATGGATCCTAACTAGGTCCTTATTCATTTCTGTACAAAAATTCCAACACATCTGAGTTCTACGAAGGTTTCTGCACTTGCTATGTAAATGGCATGAAAATCGGTGATCCAGATCTTTTCGACAAAGGCTTCCAGATAATGTGTCATCCAGATATTTAGGCTATCTCTAGAGTTTACCCAGAAGGACTGCATTCGAAACTCAACAAGGGACATTTCCCCGAACTCCGTGGCTTAGTAGTCTGTGAGGTAGTCATGAATACGATACCTGGAATCTACGGAGAGGTATTATGGTGTCTCCTTATGATTCCTGGTTCTAATCCCGAGGCTAAGGGCACATGGATGTTCCATCAAAGATGGCCTCGGAGCCTAGTTAATGCATATTAAGAAATGTGAAGTCGCTAGAAACCCTTTGGTAACTGGCCATCTAGACTGATGGTTTTTAATGAATAACGTTAGTCCAAGAAGGCGAATGGCGCCATTTTCTCCAGAGCTGACCGTGGTCCGTTATCTCCCAAGTAATCGAGATAGGTGTTAAAGCTTCTTGCTCAGGTTTTTCTTAATATTTGAACGATATAAGGGAGTTTAGTCCCGCGGCTGTACTATATCGATTGTTATAGAATTAGGCATAGTACCAAGACTGAGACTAGTCTTTGTCTCGTCTCGAATTCGAGACAAAGATCGAGACTGATACTAAGACCAAGGAATCACTATGCATATATACTTACTCGAGACGAGACAAAGACCTTGACCTATCCCACGAGACGAGACCAAGACTTGCCTCTCGAGAATCTAAGCTTCATTTTCGTGAATGTCGATAATATTAATTCAATGCTTTTGTTGATGTTGTTTCATACTATAGAAGAAGTATTGTAACAGGTTCATTCTGATAAATGTTATTTAACACGTTATAATGTAGTTTAAAAATATGACTCGCCTAATCATATAAGTAGTCAAATTATCAATACCAAACTACCTACTGTATTCTCTGTTGTTTTTCAATAATAATATAAAGGTGTTCGAGATTGGTTCGACTCGAGGACGGATAAATATAGACATTTATTGTCTTGCTAAGCTTTCTAAGCTTTGATGCATGTGGACATTGGTAGTTTGAGTTTCTCATAGCGTCGAAGAATATTGAGGGATTACAAAGAAAAACAATCTTTAGATAAGGAGTGGGTGTTGTTTTACTCCCTTTTTAGTAAGGAACGTAACGTAAAATTGATTATGTTACTTTTATAAAACATAGAAAATGAATATAAAATGTAAAATAAAGTAATATTTTCCCCAAATATATAAATAAAAGCATGGACTTCACAAATTCATGTCGCACTTTCCCAAGAAAAGTGACACAAAAGTATAATTTTAGAAGGAGGAGGAAAGAAGTGGTTTACCTTGAGAAGCTATACATTTAAAATTCTTCAAAAGGAAATGTGGCAATCGGTCCAACGATGCAGATTTGTGACATTTTTGTCCAATAATGCATTTTAGCCCATACTAAGAAATTTTTATTTTTCAGTTCTCACGTTTCTCGAAAAGGTACGATAGAACCAGTGATTCCTCAGTACTCCCTTGTGGAGGTATCACCCCTCCAAATGGTTGTGAGCACTTCAACTTTAAAATTGTTACGGTCAAAAATCGATAAATGCCGTGCAAAACTCCACTTACATCCTCGCAATTTTGATTTTTCAAACCTACAAACTTAAAATACTGCCTTAATCCCTTGCTACAGCGTTCATTAAAATATTCAACGTATGATTTATAAAATACGAAAGTAATTAAACTTCTTTAAATTATCGGTTTTAGTTTTCATAAAAAAATAGCCATTTTTCTTTATCTTCTTTTTTTTACTGTAAGTTTCCCCTGTGGTAACGCTCGCTGCCTTGCATTCAAGAGTTGGGAACAAAAGTGGTTCGGAACGCACGTTAATATGTAAGTTCCGTCCTTTGGACGTCATATTCATCCAATAGAAGGCAATTGGAAACCACCATCGGTATCCAGGAACCTTTGGATCAGGATCCGGCTCCGGGAAGTGCACTCATATTTTTTATAATGATATAACAGGTCGTTTAGTTATTACCCAGGCCCTGAGCCTTAGACGCCTGAAGGTCCTAAATAAAATTTAAAAAAATATTACCCAGGAGAAGGGGGTTCAAGGTTGAATTCTATGTGTTAGGAATAATGGTTTCGCTAAATTTTTCATATAAAGGGCGAGGGACGAATATGATTACTATGTGCTGACGTAATACTTCAAGGACTACTAAATGCTGGTCACAGTGCCATATTCTTGTATGGTCAATACGTAATTGATTTCAATGGTGGTTACCTGTCTACATAACATACAAAGAGGAAAAAAATTATCGTTCTGTGACATGTCTCTCTAAGTGACCTACCTAGTAGTAACTTTATTGTAGACCTACGAATTATATATATATAGTGTGTGTGTGTGTAACAAGGTCTTTTATGCATCATTAAAGTAATAAAATTAGCCAAAAATAAATGCCATTTTGACAATATCGTAATATATTTTAAAACAATTATTTTTACTACTCGCGAAACAAAAAGAAGTACTATTTTAATAATGTGAATCCCGTTATGATATTCGTAGTTAAAAATATATTCAGTTCATTTTCAATGCGCGTGAAGTATCGTAACTTGATAATAACAAAAAAAGGAATCAATTGGGTTTCTTAATCCCTATTACAAATTTTAAGTTTTCCGAATAAAATTATTTGAAATAAGTCCATACTAATCTGTGTACATAAATTAAAATGTATTTGATGTTTATATATGCGCAGGAATTCTGCTAGAATTTTAAATTTGGGAGGGTGTAAAGGACAAAATTGATAGCAAATTCTGCATGGGTCATGTTAGGGGTGGGCGGAACCGGATCCTAAAGGAACTGGTTCTGAAGGTTACGAGATCCGGATCTTCTCTTCCAAGGTCTGGATGTGGATACCAGCTTTTCTAAGATCCAGATCCGAACATAAAATTTGCATAGAAGAAATGGCTCTTCGGTTCTGAGATGCGGTCTAGAATCTGGATTTAGGTTGTGGTCAACTATTCATTATTTCATTGAAGTTAAAGATAATGTTTGTCGTTCTGAAGATATTTGTCAAAGAAGTTAGGCTCTATTAGTATACAAGGCTGTTTTCGTTGAAACTGAATGTTTTCGTTGAGAATGAGTTCGATCCCTACTCATGCCATGTGGGCTTTGTGGTAGACAAACATCGTGTGCCTTGGTTTTTTTGGGGGGTTCTTTCGTTTCCTCCCACTTTCTTCATTCCACCATCTCATTATTCATCATCATCCATCCGGGCTGAGACAAAGTTGCCTCAAGACCTTAAAATTTCACATTCATACAGACTGAATCAAAATCAGGCAAGCTTTCTGCTCTAATAATAATAAAAAATAATAATTTATAACTTAATGTAGCTTTTCTGAACCGTACAAAAATTGAAATCGGGGATGTGTGCTCCAGAATTTGGGGCGGGGTATGGCAGAATTCCTGTATATGTGCTTAATTTTTAACAGACAAAGAGGGAACATAGATGACAAAGGCATGCGGAAGGTAAAAGGTGCTGATACATAGCCAAGTTTATTGGAAAGCCATACTCTGTCGTTAGATACATGACAAAAAGCAAAACAGAGCAATTATTGGGGATCCGTTATAGTCAACCAACCCAATAAATCCCAACTAACTGCCCGGAATGAAAGTTACATTCTTCACTCTGTGAACAACTCAGAGAATTAGTGCTAAAGATTTGGCTACTTCACTTGCCTACGATATGCAAGTTAATGTTACAGATGTGTGTGTAGATGTGAACAAAAAGTATGGATTCAGAAGATGTGTAGCCAGAAACAAAACACACATATCAGAAGAAAGCAGAAAGAAGAAGTTCTAATTTCCCCAAAAATATAAATATGAGTGCCTGGAATTTTGGAAAAAGTTTTCTTTTTTCTAGGATGAGACAAAGATAAACTTGTATTGTAGAGATGGATATCAGGAAGTGTGGCGAAAGAAGAATGAAGCTTTCAGAAGCAGAACATTGCTTCAACTGGTAAACTAGAGTATGTTGTGTAATTACTAATGGAGTGGCCAGTATTTATACCCTGGATATCTTCTAAATCCCAATTTTATCAATGAATTTTGGATTGTTTGTGGTATAACCTTAACTTACATATCATAGGCGAGTGAAATAGCCAAATATTTAGCACTAATTCTTTCAGTTTTGTTCACAAAATGAAGAATGTAGGTTTCATTTTGCGTAGTTAGTTTTCTTGGGTGGCCAGATCGGATTCTATTCCGCAATAATTACGCTGTTTTATCTTTCTTTATGATGTACCCAACGGTAAAGCATGACTTTGAAACAAGCTTGGCTTGCCTGACGCGGTGTGGGTTGCTTCAATACACTACGTAGACTACCCTTACACAAAACGATACCTAGTACATTTCTTTCGAGAGTAGTATGGGGTTGTCCAAATACTTTCTTGCGATTAATTTACGCTGTCGTCACGCCTTTGTTGCCTGTTACTTTACAGATATATCTAGTGGTAGTTATTTCTATAGTGCCGTATACTATTTAAGGTATCCAAATTATCATAAAAGAGCAAGAAATTTCGAAATGGTCCATGTTTTACGTGTGATCCAGTTTAATTCCCTCTTTGTTGAACTTGTCGAAATATTGTTTTACCCGCTGTATATAGTTTCCCTATATAGGCCTATGTTGCACCAGAAACTCAAAATCGCGGGATTAGCTGTAAACGATAATTGTATCCAAACAGTAGTTTTAAGGCTATATTTCCTTGTGCAAGTCTACTCCTCTGTGTGAGTTCTTGTTGTCTCTTATTTTTCTTGTATATTCTTCTTTCTCTTAAATTATATTTGTATATGACAAAATCCTTAAACGACTGAAAATGACGTTTTCATTTTTCTTTCATTCTTTCTTTTCTTTCTTTCTTTTCTTTTCTTGTACTAAATGGTCTTTATAGATGTTATGCACGAAACTCCAGAATCAACACAAGTAATGCACGAATTAACTCTTTTAGCCAGGCGAGAGGTATTATACGTGATGTAATTTATATAAGTACTGTAGCACACAAGTTTTAGGGAGGAATTTATCAATGAAATAGATTTTCCAAAGGGAGATAAGCTTAGTAGAAGGGGAAAACGAATGACCATATACTATAGAAATAAGAGAACCGACTTCATCTTATCATTTCCCCCCCCCCATTAGGGGGGCCATGGTCCCCAAAGCTCCCCCGGGATCGGCGCCCATGCCCCAAATCATAACAGACACTCCAACATTTTTACCAGTTAAAACAATGTTCTGCTTTCTGAACGCTTCATTCTTCTTTCGCCCCACGTCCTGATATCCATCGCTACAATACAAGTTTATCTTAGTCTCATTATAGAAAAAAAAACCCTTTTCCAAAATTACAGGCACTCATTGATATTTCTTGGGAAATTAGAACTTCTTTCTGCTTCGTGTTGATATCTATGTTTAGTTTGTGGTTACATGTTTTCTGAATCCCATTTTTTTAAGCACATCTACACGTCTGTAACATTAACTTGCATATCCTAACTAGGCAAGTGAAGTAACCAAATCTGTAGCACCAGTTCTTTGGGTTTTATTCACAGATTGAAGAATGTAGGGTTCATTCCGTTGTGGTGTGGACAACACTATACCGGGCAGTTAGTTTTCTTGGTTGACCAGAACGGATCCTCAATAATTGCTCTGTTTTCTTCTTTATGATGTATCCAACGGTAGAGCATGGCTTCCCAACAAGCTTGGCTATGTCTCAGTACCTTTTACCTTCCATACGTAATTTGAAATTAAAGTGAGTAGTTCCAATGTTGCTCAACTCAATTTGTTCCCCATACTGCTTCTTTACGCCTGACACTGTGTGCATTGCTTCAATACACCACGCATTGGTCTAGAATACACCTAGAATATTTCTTTCGAGAGTAGTATGGGGCTATCCAAATACTTTTTTGCGATGAATTTACGTAGTTGTCGCTCTTACGTTGCCTGTTATCTTACAGGTGTATTGAGTAGTAGTTCTTTCTATATTCTACCTAAGGTATCCAAATTATCAAAAAAGGGTAAGGGATTTCGAAATAGGCCACGTTTTGAATGTGACACAGTCTGTTTTTCCTCTTTGTTGAACTTGTCCAAATATTTTTTCCTCACTGTAGGTAAGACAGAAGCTTCTTGAACCATGCCTTTCGAATTCCAGAACCGAGAATTAAAAGAAGAAAAACAATATTTGTCCAGTAAAGTAGTAGCGCGGCGGAAGGGTGAGCCGGACAGAAAGAGAACCACATTTGGAAAAGCTGAGAAAATCCTCTGCATAGACTAACATTAGTTTATGTTATTTCCTAAGTTAATTTTCTAGTGGCAGCAGAAACTTTGTTCTTATAATTAGATCATAATATGCTCTATAGTGAACATTTTTTTAACGTTATACAAACTAGTTAAATTCTGTAATAGCTGGGCCTGGGGAAGTCTTCATAATGAGTAACTATATGTATACTATTATACATATTTTATTATTTATATACAATATTTAGCCAAATCGGAATTGTTTGTATTCAGATCATCGTATGTGCCTTATTAGACCCTTATCTGGCAACAAAACAGACATCTGAAATCCCCCCCCTCAAGTTACACAGAAAGTGGCGTCCTTGCTAGTAGTTGACCCCATTACCAAATATTTGTTCCTGTGAAGCCATGTACTACGTGGAAATGCTAGTCATCATATTTTTGTGTCTTAAAGGTAAGAATGGCTATGTTAGAAATCTAAAAGTTGTATTTAAAAAAATCTATTGGCCCGAATGCCAATTAAATGGGCACTGTGGAGAAAATGGCGTACCAGTGATTGCCCCCTTCCGCTAATAGCAATAATTGGTATGAATCATTTATGTAATCATACATCCTAAGGAATCTATAAACATCCTTCTAATTGTTAAAGAAGGAAAATACAGGGATGCAATCGTAAATTTTCCAGTAAATTTTAGAAACTGAATAAGAAGCATTTAAAGAAATGCCATAGTACAAAATCTTTTATTTTACTTACTGAAGCATCCAATCTTGATACAACCAAATGTTAATGTGTTACAAAAACTTATCAAGTGGATTAAAATCCTCCAAATCAGTTGTTTTTGCTTTGCTTGTCTTGTTCTAGTGTCATCTGCAGTTCGGTGTTCTCGCAGCCACGTTTTTACATATGGATCTGGATTTCAGTCTCTCAAGTTTGGGCCGCGCAATTTTGCAACCATTAAACTTGACACATGTGGCACTGTCAGTCTCGTATGTGTGGGGGTAATGATAAGATTCATTAGACTGTTAAAGTGTCGATATTTTCTTTGTAAAATGGAATATGTTTTTAATAAAATTTAGTACCGGAATGGTTTTCCTGTAGTAGTACACCCCTGAGGAAAACCCTATAATAATTACAATGTAGCAATAAATAACTGTAAGAAAATTGAAGTATCAAAGTAGTAGCTTATCTGCTTAGATTTTGATAGGTTAAATTTGTAACTTAACGAAGTCTTCTTGAAATTATCACCATAACCACGACCAATAACAAAGATGACGTGTTTCGTGTGCAGAAGTCAGAAAAGTAATTACTCGAGACAAGTTAATTAAAACAAGCTGACAAGGCAATTACATTTAACTTTACTGTAAACACATACAGCAAGCTTTACAGTTTCGATGTTCTAACAATACCTTCCTCAGATGAAATACTAAGCCACTAATCAAGATTATAAGTTCATAATAAGCACCAGAAGTCCAATAGATCCTTTCTACGTCTTCCGTTAATTACATCCCAAAAATCGTTTACTTTCAAAAAATAAACAAATTTCAACCAATCACAGTCCTTTGCTCACAGGCCACACTCCTAATCAACTAAAACGCTACAACAAACTTGCAACAGCAAACTACATATCTAAAAAGAAAACTGAATCGAGACCCAAAATATTTTAGATAAATAAATACGTAATAAATAAATAATAACTATAAATTAAATAAATAAATAAACCACAAATAAATAAAACAACTAATAAATAAATAAAAGTTGAAACTTATAAAAAGGGAGTTACAGAACAGTCCTTATTTATTTGGAATACTTTCTCCTCTCTGCTCTTCCCAGTATACTGATGTGATTGGCGGAAAATTTGGAGATGCTTTTTGATAACGGTATGTTTTGCTGGTTCGTAGATAGGGTGTGTGCGAAATGTATGTCACATTGGGCGATTGTCAGAGGTGCCAGGGAATCACCACGATAAATCGATCACTGATTAAAACTATTCATTATAACACAGCTTAACACAAAATATTTTATTCTTGCTGTGCTTAAAAAAATGCGATTTAAGATTTAGAGCCAGCAACCGATCGTACAAGAAGATTAAGGGCTATATTTATAAACATTCCTCAAGAGTGGGTGGTCCCCAGGGGCATTGAAATTATTATACTAGTGGGAGCCACCCACCTCTTAGGAGTGATTCATAAATATGGCCCTAAATCTTTTAATACTGCCAAATTCGATTCCATAAAAGTACGAAACTGCTCTAAGAACATGGATGCCTATTGCCTTATAGGATTAAGATCTTTATTTAAAACACTTTATATTTAAAAGAAATGTAATAACTTCAGAGAAAGTTTGAAGGACTTCTAAACGAGTGTTTCTAATGATGAGGAACTACTCTCATGCCATCTTTTGGCAGAAAGAAAACAACACTTGGAAAGACGTTGGACAGTTTCGGTTTTATACCAGTTAAATCACTTTCGACTTTATCCCATGAACGTTCGGAATAATGTCGAAAAGTCTATTACTGCCATGCCATATTTTGGCAGAAAGGACACACTACTTGGAAAGACGTTGAAGAATGACTTTACTTTCGGTTTTATTTTAGTTAAAAAAATTTCGACTTTATTCCATGAACGTTCGGAATAACATCGAAAAGTCTAAATTACCATCAGAACTCGATAGTGCAACACTGTAAACGTTATAATTTTAAAAAAGTTATATATAAATGACAGTTGTAAATTAATTGATCAAAGAGTGATTTTCCTGAATCGAATCTGTACTGTGATTTTTTAAAGTTACTTCTGTGACGTAGTTTTCGGCTTTATTCCAATCGAAGTTATTCCATTCGATGCTATTCCGAAACCCAGTTAACGCATTTCGGTTTAATTCCAATCGAACTTGTTCTTTTCGGTGTTATTCCAATCGGCCTTACTCCATTCGGCTTTATTCCAATCGATGTATTTCCATTCGGTGTTATTCCAATCGGCGTTATTCATTTCGGCTTTGTTCCGATCGAAGTATTTCAGTTCGGTGTTATTCCAATCGATCAATTTCCCTTCGGTGTTATTCCAATCGATCTATTTCCCTTCGGTGTTATTCCAATCGGTCTTATTCCATTCGGCTTTATTCCAATCGATGTATTTCATTTCGGTGTTATTCCAATCGACCTGTTTTCTTTCGGCTTTATTCCAATCGGTCTCATTCATTTCGGTGTTATTCCAATGCGATGCGACGCGATCGCTCATCGCTAGCGATTTTTTCGGACGTATTCCAATTTGGCCTTATTCTTTTCGATGTTATTCTGCGACCCCGGAGGAAGCACACCTTGCGAATCGAGGAGTGCAAGGGAGGCACTGTACCTCCGAAAGGGGCTGGGGCCCGATTAAATATTGACTTGCGTGTACGCAAAGCAAAATCTGCTGTGCGTTTGCAAGAAACGGTATTAAATATTAATATTTATGTCTTGCTTAGTGACGTCAGCAATGCGGATTCTCGTTTTCATTTGTCTAAAGTTCCGATTAGACAGACCTCATAATAGATAGACTTATCACTCTCCCCATTTCTAGCTGCGCTAAAACTCTTGGGAGCTTCAAAAGCACGTGCTCCTGTACAAAAACCCATTAGTTTTAGCGCAGCTAGAAATGGAGAAGCGTGATAAGTCTATCTATTATGAGGTCTATGGTATAAGGTCAGCGCAAGCCATAGGAAAACACCTCACAGGAAGAAAAATGGCCGCAGCTACGCTGTTGTTAGATCTTGAAGGTGAAAGAGAAAGGATAGAAAGTGACTCGTTGGGTGATAAAGAACTGGAGCAACGAACAAGATGTTCCAGAGAGACATCTCTCTATATCCTAGAGATGCTGGAGGTGCTCGAAAAGGAAGCGGACATAAACCATTCCATTAGCGCTGATACACTAGCCCTATCATTCTACTCTAGTGGTGGGTTTCAGTGGATGTGTGCTGCCGGAGTCCATATATCTCAACCATCAGTTTCACTCATTATCAACGTAGTTGCTAACGCATTACTGGGATTAGTGCTAGCATTTATTAATTTTCCGCGCACAGTGGAACAGCAACGTCAAACAATTGTAGGAATGGGTGATATAGCGGGAATGCCACGATGTATAGGTGAGTTTGTGTTTAGGATGTATAGCCCTATCGCTAATTCATCTGTAAGATAAATTTGAAAGAAGTGAAAATTAGTGGAAGATGTTCAGAAATGTTTTATAGTGCTATTCTCCATCAATTTCATTTAGTGCTAGAATGTTAGTTTGAATGCAATGAAGCACTCGACCAAATTCAAGGATAAATGCTTTCTTTTACTCGAAAGGCAAAACGATCCTAATGCAACAGTATGGTGAATAGTTATCAACTCCATTACTGAGGTGGATATATAGCCGATTGTGTGTAGTAACAACCCGTTAAACGCCGTTGTGGTTTCAAATGTTACTTTCATTGTTTTAGACATATAGAATGTAGTGCAAAATCAAAGGGCAAATGCAAGGCTTATGTGATGTCCATGAACTCTTCATAACTCCTTGATTTAACATCGTAATGCCGCGGTGGCTCAATTTGTAGAGCGCTCACTATGGCATTTGTTTACTGTCGCCGGACCAGACAAAAATAAAAAAGGGTACAATTGTTGCTATTTCGTTATTTATTTGCTGCTGTACGTTAGGCGGTTTATGTGAATTATTAACACCGTGGAATACACTTGGATTATACATTAAAACACATACATTTCACAATTTACACACTGCCAGTGTTCATGGGAGGCGTGTGGTTTACGTTTGTATTGTTTGTTTCACGTCAAGTTCGGTGGGTTTTTTTTGCACAGCGACAGATATAAACAGCGAGAAAAACCTGCTCTTCCCTCATCCACTACGGCAAATAGTTCATTCCGCCACCACATGCAGTGCGTCTTAAAATATCTACAACAAGATTATTATTCATTTCCACAGATAGCCACATTACACTTTCACTCGCATTTCATCAGAAACCGAAGTAAATTGCCTCAATTCATACTGTAAATTTGTTAAAATTGGTCCGGTGATAGTAAACTTAACCCCTCACTCTGGTGCTAGGAGCGTAGGATTGATCCGACGACCCCTGCTCATGATTTTTTTTTTTTTGTGGACACACTGTGCGTGTGTTTCCTCGGGATTCTCCCGTTGCCCCCCCACTTTCTTCATTCCACCAATTCATCCGATCATCATCCACATGGTCTGAGCCAAAATTTCCCAAAGTCCTTAAAACTAAATTGAGGAAACCGAAGTAAAGAAACCGGTCGAGTTTAGGTCAGCGAAAAATGTAAACATTACATTAATATTTCATGTTTGTAATGTGTCAGTGTTTTGAATTTTATTTACGGCCTTCAGGCATCTGGCTCAGGCCAGGATAGGGGAGGGGAAAGGATTCGGGAAGGTTTCGCCCACTGCCTATATTGAAGATACCATCACAACATTTGCCTTGTATGACAAGTGAATCTTCAGTCAGGATAGTAGGCCGTTGGGATTGAACCCGTCCTTCCGAAATCTACTTCAGCTGTCTACCTCTCAGCTACGGCGGTTCGGTATGTGTCTGTGTTGAAACTGAAGAAAACAAAGGTTTGAGTCGTGCCAGTGTGATCCTACGAAAGTCAAAGAGCGGGAAGTACATGGAACTTTTTATCTTCTTCCGTGTCGAAGACAGGCACATGGAGTGAGTGTTAAAGAGTTGAGTTACTACCTAAAAAAATACGTATATGTGACGCCGACTTGGTAGCCGTGTGGGTTGGGGGGCTAAGTAAGCGACTCGAAGGTCCCGGATTCGAATCCCGGCTGGTGCATGTTAATTAGCATCGCATTCATAATCGTGACGGACCGAATTCAGTTACTAAAAATCGCCCATACAAAATTAAGTTTACAAAGTTTATTGTTTACGTAGGCGTGACAGTTTTGGATCGCTGGCCCGCATATCTTTATACACTCTGGGAAAATAGATAAACTCCACGTTATGGCCGCAGCTTCCGCGCTATATGTAAGGCTCTATACCCTTTATTCGCTTGCGAACAATTACCACACACACTTCTATAAACACCTACCGGCAACCCAGCTTCCAAAAAGTGATACGAAAAGCTATATGCCATTATCATTTCGATAATATTCAGTTCATCAACATATAATAAACATTGCCTCGTGAGGAGTTATAGCGAAACTTCGTGTTATGAATTACACTTATTTTGCCACAAGAAACACGGACAGTATCTCGGGCCAGTCAAGAGGGGTTAGTTGAAGTCAAGTTCGATACTTTTTATTATACACGATGTACATGGGGTTCTAAAAAATGTATGTGTTAACCCCCAACGCGCAAGAAACTAAATAGTCCCTAGCACCTTTCCCTATTTCTCTCTCATTTTACACTTTCATTTCAAAACTGTTACATTTAGGATTTGAACACTTCTAGGCACGTTAGG